>JAANSO010001118.1:0-19459 GCA_036507315.1 Lepidocyrtus fimetarius | reverse complement strand
TCTGGCCCAAGAGAATGTGCAAAATAAAATTTACGCCAATTGCTGAAATTCAAAAGGGAATTTTGTTTGGAATTTCAACGATGTTGCTGCTGAGAATGTCCCGTTCTTATAAAATTCAATAGAATGATTTTGACATAGAGATGTGTAAAGAAAGTAGCACGAATGTTCGACTGATACATAAAGAGTTATAGCAAACATTTTTATGCGATAAGGAAATACCTTTCTAAATACTTACGCAATATTGGATTAGATCGGGGGGAAATTCCGAAAAACATACAATTCCGTATTAGAATTCCTTATGATGGATTTTAATAGTAGTAAAACGTATAATGCGTAAGGCCATTACCATCTTATTTAATTGAATAATTTAGATCGAAAAGAGAATTTAATTTCAGGAACACAAAACTACAAGAAATATTTTGAGGGGTCACTTGAGACAGACTATAAATAAAGCAGTAAATAAATCTGAACATCACAAAGGTTATAAATATTTATATACTTTTAGCTATAGAAATCTAGGTGGCCGTATTACTTGCTTCGTAACTAACAAGAGAAAGTTCTTAGATTTGTTTCTGTCATAAAACTCCATTAAATTTCCATTAACACAGACCACAGGTTGGACAGACCGGAAATTCTTGATTTATGGAAAGCTACATTCTAAAGAAAAGATTTATTTAACTTGACAATGAATGAATTAAACAAACGACAGCAAACTTTTTTTTTGTTAGAATGGTTAAAGATACTTTTAATTTTATATTCAAAAACAACACTCAATATCGGAATCGGAATGAGTATGAATGCAATGAATGATTATATTTGTATAGTTTTAAGGTTCTATAATCATCTTTATTACTTCAATTCTTTCCATTCCTTACAATTTAAATATTATTTAAATTATGAATTATTAGATAATCGAAATTCTCTACGTCTATTTTCCAACTTATCTGATTCTTATAAATTACATCAATAGATAATAATTTCAAATGTCTAGGATGCTTCTTTCTTCATTACTTTATGACTGCAACAACACCTTTTCTTTTCCATCCATCATCAGTTAGATCTCTCGTCAATTGGACATTGGTAATTTAAGATGATTTGTCGAGTTATGACTAAATATTAACTATTTTGGCATTTTACCACCGTGTAATTTATGGCTCACTAAAATCGTGACAGGTACTTCCACTTACCACATTTTTAGCTCTTTATGAACTGAGAACTTTAAAGGCAACTAAACAATACACATCTATACCTGATTAAAGCATGACAATTTACAAATAAATTAGTCAATGGTAAATTGGTAAAGAATCAGTTTTACAAAATTAAATAAAAGTGAATGAGTTAAAATGAATGTTAAGAAGCATTTGAAAACAAAAACGGAAGTGAAATTCTGAGATACTAGATTTAAGTTCACGCGTGAATGCATTCTTACATCTCAATTTTATATCTATTACATGTGCATTATCTTACTTGCAAGTTAAATTCATGAATTTCCTTTCTTGTGAGCAATTGATTCTTTTTTGCTTTCCCTAGAGTTTGCGTTTGGTAAATTGTTAAACTCGGAATTTTTAAGTAAACCTGGCGTCATAAATTCACCATACTTCTGTCAGTTATTAGATACTTATGTAATTTATGTATTGTAGTTCCTTAAGTTTACAATGAGATCATTGACTAACTGTATTTATCTAGACTATTTTTTGGATTATTGCTGATCCTCTGATAGTAATTTGACAATTGTCCATTTCTAAGAAATGAAACATTGAATGAGCATTGATTGGTTGAAAGAATCAACAATTTGAAGACTATTTTGGTACTAATGTTAAGTGTCAATTAAGACGTATCCCATGCTCTGTCATAATTAATCAACTGTTTTGAGGAGATTATTGTCTTTAAACGACTTTAAATTATAGGCTACAGAGAGAAAGTAACAGCAAAGAGGAATTATATTCAAAAATGTTATCGAGTTTTTAAAATTCCACTATTCAAAATTATTATCATTAAATCATAAACAAATGATTTGAATTGCATACGTTATTGCACCTTACAAGGAATTATCCGGGAATAAAGAAAACTATTTGTTAAAAAAGAGAGATGATTACTGTCTCGTTGTTTTACTGCGGTTTCCTGAAAAATTAAGTCAATCTCGAATTTTAAAATATTTCTGAAAAGTCATCATTAAATATGACTATGATTGGTTTAACAACTTACGGGGTAGAAGTTTTTGTTTGGATTGAAGGAGCGCTCCTTCCAGCCACTGGTGGTTTACCGTGAGTCTTCCTCTTTAGCTTTGNTTCTGAAAAGTCATCATTAAATATGACTATGATTGGTTTAACAACTTACGGGGTAGAAGTTTTTGTTTGGATTGAAGGAGCGCTCCTTCCAGCCACTGGTGGTTTACCGTGAGTCTTCCTCTTTAGCTTTGAGTTGTAGTTATTTTTCCAAAAGAATCCCTTTGGCTGTGTCCATAAATATCCAGCGCCGCTCATTGTGCAGTATGCGTTGTAATATTTCCCAGGGCTGCTACAGTATGACCATAACGGACACCGACATCTAAATAATAATAAACAATGACAATAAACTTTTTTGAATTAGAAACACTTTTAGAAGCTTTTTTCATTAATTTAAAAAACCAATATTCACCTAAATTTTGTTGAGAATTCTTCCTTGCACATTTCACTGAACCAGCATGTTCTCTAAAATAGAAATATTCAAGTTGTACAACTACTCTTTAAAGTGAAAATAATTGCTTAAACGTATTTTACCTCCGTCAGGTACTCGTTTATTGAGTCATCGTATCGTTCCCTATTGATTCGCGGAGTTTTGGCCACTTTTGTTTTAATTGATTTTGGAGCTGAATTTGCGATTGGGTTAGGAACTCCATGAATGATGACCAAGATTGACAGCAAAGTCCAAATGAAAACTAACTTTGTTACTAGCGTCATTTTTGCTTGATTATCAAATGGGTTCAGGTCAGATCAAAAAATCATTTAATTATGAGATTTAAGGTGAGTGAGTACGCTTATTCAAACAATCATTTTCCCATTTATTAATCTTAGGATAGAATTTACTATCACAAATCAACAAATTAAAAAGGATTTTAATCAAATCCAACTGTTTTAAGAAAGGAGTGGATAATTCTATCATAAATAATAAAACTGGGGTGGAAAGAAAAGTTGAAGTGTCTGCTCATCCCGAGAAGTAAGCATACCTCTTTACATATATATACGAGCCCGAGCCAGCTTCTAAAGATATTATACGTGTAAGGTTATTTTTCCACGCAACATCTATAAATACCAGTCTTCTCCGATTTCCGAGTTGATGCAATGGAAGATGTTGCTGAAACTGAGAAAAGCCAGAAGACGCTTTCTCCTTACATTTCTTACGAGGACCATGAGGACCGATTTTCATTGGCGAAGGGGAAAGCAGAAAGAGCCATGTCATAGTAGTGAAAACTACGATACGATAGATAGCATACAGTCCTACTTTAGAATGTCTTTGTTGTAATCCCGCTTAAGAATTAAGTAGAAAAGTATACGTTATTTCTTGGGACGATGTGTATTTATTTATACGTGCATACTTGTATCTGTAAAGCAATCAAATTTTATCAGGTATGTTTTGTTACAGAAAAAAGAATAGCTAATATTTAAATAAAATTCTTGCTGATTTTGAAGGCACATTTCTTCATTTGTTTTAATACAAAATGATAAATAAGCACAATACGAAAAACATTTCAAATGACTCGCAATATAAAATTCCCCTCGTCATCATAATATGAATTCCCGACTTTATATGTAGCACCAGCTTTCCGCAATCGTTCAGGGATGTTGATTTTTTCTCTAATGCTCAAATCTGATGGCTCGTATGGTTTCTAAAATAAAATAGACATTGTTCAAGTCAATTTGGTAAAGAAATTTTACAATTCAAACAATTACTTTACAAAATATAATCTGCTGGCTGACCTCATATCCGATCTCTGGCGAATAAACAAAATTTTCTTTTCCTTCGACAGTAAGAGTTATAACACTATCTTCATCTTGTGCTTTATATTTTGGAATATTTTGGGGAACATTACTAAATTCTTCTCTAGATTGAGTAGGTTCTTCGGGGCTATATTCTTCATACTTGGTCCTGCGGTTTTCCTGAGAATTATTTATACTTAGCATGTATTTCATATCGCTGGCTAAATTATCTGCATTCGATTGGTCCATTTTCCTTTCAAATTCAGCGAAAGTCATCCGCTTAGCAGGTGAATGTAAAATGTTCCTCAATTCAGACTGCGACAAACCGGGTTGCAACTTTTCTTGCATTTCACCTTCGTTATAATAAAAACTTCCATCTGAGATGTACTTTACAGATGGATCTTGGTTGTATGAATTGTCCTTTTGCTTGGATGATGCAGGAGGAGCTACCAAACTAGCAAATTCTCCATCTGTCTTGGGTTTAACGTCTAAAAATTGATTGGGGTTGACCCCCATATCTCCAATTTTGATTGAAGTCAAGTCTCTTATTTGTAAACGTTTTTCAAGTTCGTCAGTCATGGGAATCTCACCAGATTTTATCCTTCGTATTTTATCAACAACAAATTGATCATGCTTGATAACTTCCTTTTGTGTTCTCAATTTAAGGCCTGATTTGACAACCTTTTGAACACCCTCTGGTGATATTGGGTAGGCCTGTGAAATTGCTTCTGGGCTCCACTGTCCAGGATCCGTTTCCATCAAGTATCTAATGTTCTCTTTTTCCGCCCAAGTTAATAGATTAGTTTCCTTTGGCATGATATCCTTAAAATGTTTCCTCGTCATACGTGACCTCTTTAGGCGGTCTCTAAATTGGTCACGGTCTCTAAAAAACGTCCAATAAAATTGTCATTGCTATAATTAGGAAGTATTCGTAAATAGTTTTATAGTATGCTTCGTACTTTTTAAACATCTCGTATGCTTTGGAGATATTATTAACATTCGGCTCTTCAATGATATCCCCATATTCTGCCAAATTCCTCCTAGATTCTTCTTTAAATCGTTCTAAAATTTCACGCTCTTTCTCCTGGTCCCGCTTCCAGGCCTCACGTGCACCTAAAAGGTTAAAAAATAAACTGCTATTGAAATCATGATACATATAGGCTTTCTGAGTCAAATTTTTTCCCATCCATGAAATCACTTATAAACTTTAATTTAGGCATAGGTGGTCATAGGTTCGAATCGGGATTAATTAAACAAATACTTCATTATTCCCCAATAAACTTACTAATCTGAGGATGTTTAATCTTCCCTGGTTTAATAGTTTCTATCTGTTGTTGCTTGTGGCGAGGATTAAAGTTTTTGAACTTCCGTTCAGTTGAATAAGAGGAGGAGTAGAATCTTCCAACGGCACTCCGAAGCAAAAGCGATTTTTCAATTGTTGATAACATAACTGAAGATTAAGTGGTTTATTTTAATAAAACTACTTTACAGTGACATCCCCGGCTTCATTCCAATAGAAAACTATTTTTACCGGAGAAATGTTTTTATAGCAAAAGAGATCAAACCGGAAAAACTGTAAAAAATCTGCTATCAAAAATTAACCAAATTGAAACAAAGGAAAACTCTTTAGTTCTACAACAAGTTGTATTTAAAACATTTTTAAAAGCACTTCAAATTTTCGAATTGACTTGCATATAATAGTTTGTGCCCGTCAATTAAAAAAATTTTTACGATTATCTAATTTCCAACAAATTCACAATTTTAAAGACAAGCAATTGCAAAATGTTTTTTAAACTTGACATTTGCGATAATGGAGCACTTTAAATGTTAAAATATTTTTGCGAACTCTTCTGGATTTTCTACAATGAAATGGATGTTTTGCCATGTGGTATATTATAGAAAGGACTTTATGCTTTCTTGTCTTGTGCACATGAGATTGGAGAGAAGTGAATGCTTTGGATGCTTTTAGTGCAAGTGCACAGAATAAAATATTACGTGATCTAAGAAAGACTTTGTTCAATATTTTTGTTTATAATAGTATAGTATGATCTTATCTTGCTCTTCTGAATGAATTAAATTATAACCAAAATTGGATTGGAAAGAAAAGTGGATAAACATTTTCATAATTTTAAGTATTTTTATTCCATTTACAAAATATAAGCACACCTTAAGATATTTTGTATTTGATTTAAAGTATAAATGGTTTATTCGACGTGGCTGTTACAATTTCGATTAGCCAACTATTGTTATTAGCTATAACCATTGATTAATATTTAAGAATATAACGAGTATAATATCAAGTAAATTATAACTGATGTTGATATTTATAATAATAGGTACATAAGTACGCTTGTAATGCAATAGTATTTCCTTTTCCCATGTACTACAACAAGTGCAGGTTGACTAATATTATTAAAATATACAAAACCTGAGTTAAAAATTAATATTCATTTTGCAATTTACATAACGCCATATAATAACAATCTAGATTATGTCAAAACTTAACAAATCACCCAATTTGTTATGGATTCTAGGAACATAATGTCTTACATGGAATGTGGAACAATAATCATCCCTTTCTAATCAACTACATTACCTCCAATAGTCAATTCTTGTGCCATTCGTGTGACGCGCTTCAAGTATAATATTTCCATCTTTTTGCCACCTTCATCTTTTATATTTTTAATAATCTCCTCACTCTCTCCAGCAGCTTTAGCCCTTGCAATCAATTGCGCAGTATCTACCATAATTTTGTTAGCAGCGTTCTGGAACTCCACCAACAAAGGATCGTCGTTACAAGCGGCCAGGCATTCTGGATGAATGGTTCGTTTCTTTTGCAAAAGTCTACCTTTCTTGTCGTTCACCCATTTTTTCACTCTGCTGTACAAACCAAGGGCTATGTAATCTTTGGGGTTCAGTTGCCAACCGTCCTTACCTTTATCCTTGGGGAGAAACCACGACTTATCCATGCGCTCTTTCTTTGGTGGGCTAGCTTTGGCCTTAGTTTTTGTTGATTTTCGCTTTCGTTTCTGTTCTGGTTTATTTGCAGCTGCCCTTGCCAATACTTGAGGAGTTGCTACCCCCGATGCAGGCTCCTCAGTTGTTGTGGAACTTACTTCCTCTCGTTTTGATAATGATTCTGAATTTTCTGCATATCCATGGCATTCTGCATTTTCAAACTGTAAGCCGACTTCGGTGTTTGAGGTCCAGTCTGAACCAGAGACATTTACTAGCAGAGGAGATGATTCTCCAAAGAAGTCATCAATCTTATGGTCCCCATTTAAAGGTGGACAAATCTGAGTGTCCTCCTCTTCCTGATGTGGACTACAAATATTAACAAAATAAAAATATTTTTATTATTATTCAGATAAAAAGACAAAAACAAAAAAAACTACAATAATAAAGTCGCATACCTTCCTGAATTCAAAACTTCAAATGGCCCATATAAGATCTCGCAATTTTCAGATGTAGAAACTTCAAAAGTAGTAATTGTAAAGCCTGAATCAGAATCAGGAACTTTTTGAGATTCAGATTTTTCTTCTTCAGGAAACAGATCTCCTGATTCAAGGAAGTCTTGAAGATCATCATCGCTCATTATTGGTTCTAGGTCAATGTTTTCAGATGTCATTTCCAGTTCCGTCCACTGGAAAGGCAGAACTGAAATAAATTAAGATTTTGTAATGAAAGTTTTAAATTATCATCAAGTAAGCATTTTAAGTTATAGACATCTTAACATGCAACATGAGAATCATTTAAATCAAAATAATAAAGGGTAAAGTGATGCAGCTAACAAAAAAGGTAAAGGTGGCTTGAATTTTCATTAACATTTTACTTATCATTCCAATATAAGCTCCATCCCGGACAAATATTCCTATTCTGTGCTATGATAGCATTTCTATCAAAATTACATTGGAAGACCATTCTTTGCTGGGCTGGGGTTGAATGTCAATTACAAAATCTATTGTTCATATCATTCATCATTTGATTATTTTATTCCTAAACCCAGAGAATCAGGTTTTTTTACAACGAGCTGCTCTCCCCCTACCAGACCACCACCACCACTCTCTACTCCTCTTATATATTATGCCAATATAAAAACGAATCTCTAGTTACATTGCTTATAATACGTAAATAGCTGCTTCTTTACTCGAGTCCTCGAGCAAAAGCGAACAAGAAAACCATCCAAAGTGAACAACGCAACTATCGAAATCAGGAGGAGGACGAATTGAGGCAAGTTGTAGTGAGGGTTTGTTTTAGATGATTGTGTTTGGCGATAATTGCGATCTTTGCATCTGAGCTTTAACGCTTTTAATATTTTTCAATTTTAGCATTGGAAAAATTATTTAAAGTGCAAAAATATGAGTTTCTAACCTGTCGATATTCATTGACGAAGAATCGGGCGTGGTAATTTCACTCATTTTTGGTAAGTTGACCAGTTCGGATAAGTCCTATAACTGTAACACAAAATTAATTTATAATTTCAGGTGTGAAATGTTTAAATTTTTGGCACTAATTTCGATAATAAATATCGAGGAATTGTCCATATTAATTGGTAAAATTTATTGTATAATTTATTTGTATCAAATTAACTCAATTTATCCCATTACCTTTTAACTGTAGCGCCAACTTCGCAGCTCCGAAAAATAGTCTGCCTGAGTTGTCCAAAAATCAAAATGGCTACCGGAGTCCAGAATGTTCGGGTACGGTCTTTCCACTTCGACACACAAATGTACTTTGGCGTAGTCCAAAAAGAACTAACCGCACAGGAGAATCCGACACTTGCCTCAGTGTGTTTTTCATTCCACTTTTAACACCACTGCTTAACATGGCTTCCACCTCATTGGTCGTAAAAACGTCATGCCATCATTCTCCTAACATGATAGGCTGCATCCATCATGAATGCACTCCCCTTTCTGGTCTAGAGGTGGGAAGCAGTAAACTTGTGCGGTGCGGGATCGGTACATATGAACAAACATACATCACAACTTCACTTTTTCATGCCTTTACTTTAGCTATATATTCGTAAGTTGGGGCTTATTTAAACAAATAGGTTGTGTAAATTTGCATATTTAGCAGATATTTACTGCTGTTGGGTTGGTTTCACAGGTACTATTTTAAAAAAATCAGAGTGCCGGCACGGGTTCGGTTTGAATTTTATTCACTGTGATTATGATCTCAAACGATTACTTACATAGATTTACAATCCAACACTTTATTTTCGTAAAATTTCATTGAATTTTGGGGCAAACTGAGACAATTAAATGAGCATTAGCTATTAGCAGCGATCACAGCAAAATCCTTGATTAACATGCTTTTGCCATACTGTCTCGTCTCATGTTGCCCCACTAGTTGGATTTTCCTAAACAAAACTTCAATCTAAGGAAAACTCTCTCGATCGACCAAACCATGGTATTCAGCAGCATCTGGCAATGCTCTGAAATGTTTTTCAACAACTAACCCATATGATGAAGCTGCATCATCAACTTGTGGATACCGCACCCGTACCGGATCTGGCCTAGATGCTATACCGAACCTGTGCCGTACACTACATCCCATGTCCCATCCCTGATCTAATGTATCCTTTCCATGGTATTTTTATAATAATAGTACTTAATGTAACATTGCATTGATGTTCCTTCAACGCAACGTTTACAAAACGTTTTTCGTAATGTAGTGTAATGTGTAGTAGTAGCCTCACAAAAAAACGTCACGATGTTGCCTCTTCTGTCTTCCCCTTGCACTTACAAAACTTCTTTCGTGGACTCCTCCTCTGTACAAAAATGTTTATATGGAAAGTAGTTTTAAGAAGGTTGAGGGTGGTTTGGGGCCTGCTTGGGACGGATGCGGATGGAGGAATGGCGCTTTGCGATTGTTATGCTAGTTTGAAATATCATTATTTTAAAGCTACAATTATTGCTAGTTCCAATAAAGTAAAGATGTAGATGTGGCTAAGGTTATTTTTGAGTTATGTTATATGCATAAATAGTTCATATTACATGAGCTTTTCTTCGTCATGAGTCTTCATGAATCTTTACGAAATTTAATGAACAACCTCTCAGGATGCAGCTTTGTTTCAAAGACTAACTGGTGGCCACAAGTTTTGCTTGTTTTTGTGAAATAATGCTGAGAAGTGCAAAATTTGGAATGGAATTTGTTGATTCTAAAAATGGAAATTAGCTTTTAATAATGTTTCTGTTTATTAGCTTAAAACGCTACGATTATTGCTAAAACATTCCTCAAGTTGTATTTCTATTTGTTTTTCTACAGACTTTTACTTTCATATAATATAGGATATTATACAAGGCAATAATAATATCTGGCTGCATAACAAATTTTTACTCAAGTTAGAAATTGTGAAGATCATTCTTCAAGCCAATACTTTGTGTATACTTTTACTTTCATATAATATAGGATATTATACAAGGCAATAATAATATCTGGCTGCATAACAAATTTTTACTCAAGTTAGAAATTGTGAAGATCATTCTTCAAGTCAATACTTTGTGTAAAGTTCATACTATTTTAGCTGCCCTTCATCTTCATTTAATCTGTTGGCCATAATGTGCACTGTACATATATTTTTATTAGAGATGTTATTAGTGTTATTTTATTTGTCGTTACACATAATGTACGACATGCATTCGTTTAGCTTCTTTTATATGATTGTTGGAATCCCAATGAATTTAAAAATTGCTATTCGTGGCTTTTTCCCAATATTTCCTATATCCCCTCTGCTTGAATCCTAAATTTAACAGTCCCACATTCTTTTTTCCAGCTTGTAGAAATCCTGAAAATAAGCATTGATTACTCATCATCGTCAGTAGTCTAAGAAAGAATACTAGAATACCATTATCGTACAAAAATATAGCTAAAAAACAATTCCTTACCAATGTTTGCCTTGCCCTTATTCAAAAATCCAACGTTAAACTTTCCTGTTCAAGAGAAGATAAGAAATTGAGTATATGTAAATCAACTATTCGTTGGAAAAGTTTGAATAATTTTAATCCAAGTTTTACATAAATTTAAACCTTTGTTGGCTACTCCAATGTTGAAGCAACCCAAATTGAAAATGCCCAGATTGCAAATAGCCAAACTATTGATAAAATAAAATTTTTAATTTTATGCATGTTACCTGAACATACGCAAGACGATTGAACAGAGAAAGAGATTATAAATGAAAAATATATGAAAGCTTGATTTTACCTTGTGTGTATTAAAATGTTCCCGAGGATAAAATACTTTAAAATATATTTATAATAAATTATTTATTCTGCGAAATTAAAACTCGTTCTATGAAAGAATTTTGAAATGTAGGTATAAAATTTGCTTACCTTCAAGATCTCAGCCGTCATGATTGATTATGTTTAAATAATAAAATAATTGTTACTGGATTTATTTGTTAATGGACTGGTTGGAGACTTTTTAAATCAATTTCTTATAACTTTCACTGTCTAAGTTCTTTAAGATAATGAATTGTATTGCGTCAAATGCAAAATAAACTCTGGTATACAATTAATTCTGTTCTGTCTTGTATAGGTAGGTATATCATTTACATTTGAAGTTGAGGTAGGTTAAATTTATTATGGAATTAACTCCGCTAAAGATAATTGTTTGTTTCCATGTCATAGCTAGATTATAGTCTTACAGCGCATTTCAAAGTGACTGCCTACATACACATGTCAATGTCAACCTAATCAACTTTATAGCCCAACTGTGTCTTCCATGCGACTTTGAAGTCAAATTGTCATTATTTCCAGGTCCTAACAAGGTACTGGGCTCCTAATCAAAATTTATTGAAGTCATACAAAAGTAGAATAATATTTAGGTGATGATTCTTGCATAGGTACATCAATTTACAAAAAAATATTTTTTTACAAATTTCTAAATAGCCATAATTTAACACAATGTTTTTCCATGTTCGTTCATAAATTAGCATTGGAAGGCTTGCAAACTTAGGTACATTATGTTGAAAAGTCTTATCCGGTAAAAACGTTTTTTAATCATTAATTATTGTTTACCAAATTACCTTTTATGCTTCTCGTTAAACTACGGTCCTTCCTAATTACACCACATGTTGTGATTACAGAGTATGAAATCAACGAACCTAAACATATAAATACCTCCGTAATTTAAATAATTGTTGGCCATCTTTTGTTTTCATCGTGTTTTTGATTACCCTTCCTTCTTTAAAGCTTGAACACATGTCAATTGAGTCAATTATTTAACGAAAACAAACTATCATTTATAGTCTAACTTAAGTCGACAATTTGTGGTGTTTCGACTCGTAGTCAATATAGTGACCTTTTAATGATGACCATCTTTAATTATAATTATCAAAATTTAAAAAAATGATTTTTTCTGGTAAACTCACTGGACTGGACATATAGTGAGAACGCCTAATGAAACAACAAAGGCAGTATCAAAGCTTTGTCGGGGCGATGTAAGAATATTATTTTGAATCAAGTTCTGACGGCCAAACAAAACAAACTCCTTGGCCTGCTGCTGTTCAGTCAAACTAAAGTGCATCAAGAAATGCTTTTTTTGCAAACTCTACATTTAAAACAGGGTTTAAATTAAAATTTTGATTTGATTGGATATCAATTACAATCTTCAATCTTAATTTCAGTTATTATTTTGTGATGCAATAATAGCAACGGAATAGACACTATTTAATTGCCCGATTTATACCGGGCCGTATTTATAATTTCCTAATTTTCCTGGAATTTGGAAATGCCGGAAATCAAACTAACCCCGCTAGGTAATATTAATCTTTCAAAATAAGAGTAAATTCATATTTTACGCAATAAAAAGTCCAATGTGTCAAAGAGTTTTTTAAACTAATCTTTAATTAATTATTCTGTGGCAGGTGCGGGACAAGATGTTGGAAGGAGCTGTCTTTTACTTTCCATTGGTGGGAAAAATGTAATGTTGGACTGTGGAATGCACATGGGCTTTAATGATGAGGTAATTAATTATATTACTAATTTACCTGAATTTATTGAATTAGTTTATGAAAAAACTGATTATTTTAATATATTCGATTAACAGAGAAAGTTTCCAGACTTTTCGTTTATTACCAATAATATGAGTCTTGATGAGTACCTGGATTGTGTCATTCTTTCTCCATTTTCATTTGGATCATTGCGGAGCGTTGCCATACATGACGGAAATGATTGGATACAAAGGGCCTATCTACATGACACATCCTACAAAAGCAATATGTCCGATTCTGCTGGTATGATTTGCTTAATTTGATTTATCAGTGGTCTAGCTAGATTGAATATTTTGACTAATTTGAATTTAATCGAATTGATTTTGATGATGGTTTTAGGAGGATATGAGGAAAGTTATGGTGGAAAGAAAAGGCGAAACTAATTTCTTCAATTCCCAAATGATTAAAGATTGTATGAAGAAGGTTGTTCCAGTAAATTTACATCAAACCTTGATGGTAGACGATGAATTGGAAATCAAAGCGTATTATGCTGGTCATGTATTAGGCGCTGCAATGTTTCGAATTCGCGTAGGACAAGAATCGGTTGTTTATACGGTATGCTTTTACTATCAGCATTTGATAAAAATTATGGAGTAAAACTAACTTGGTTGTATTTTCATAGGGTGATTATAATATGACGCCAGATCGGCATTTAGGAGCTGCTTGGATTGATCGATGCAGACCGGATCTCTTAATTACCGAATCAACTTACGCCACTACTATACGAGACTCGAAGAGATGTCGTGAAAGAGATTTCTTGAAGAAGGTTCATGGCTGCGTAGATCGCGGTGGAAAGGTTTTGATTCCGGTGTTTGCTTTAGGAAGAGCTCAGGAGCTTTGTATTTTATTGGAAACGTATTGGGAAAGAATGAATCTCAAGGTTAATACCATTATTGAGACTACCTGATCTAGTCTCTGTAGTTTTTACAAGCAACCGAATCATTCCTTCCTAATATAATATAATATTCCCTTATATCTAACAGGTGCCCATTTACTTTGCTGCTGGACTTACAGAAAGGGCAAATAATTATTACAAAATGTTTATTACCTGGACTAATCAGAAAATTAAAAAGACTTTTGTCCAGAGAAACATGTTTGACTTCAATCATATCAAACCTTTTGATAAGCAGTATATCGATAATCCCGGTGCAATGGTTGTTTTTGCTACTCCTGGAATGTTACATGCTGGTCTATCACTACAAATTTTTAAACGGTGGGCACCTAACGAGAATAATATGGTGAGTTATATTATAAAAAATTTTATTTCGTTCATTGGAAACCTCAGCCCTGAGCTTATAGGAGTGTTATACGACAAGTATTACTCCTATATAGTATTCTATTCTGACAACATATTTTTCATTCATGAAATATTATTTGCTTTACTTGAAGGTTATCATGCCTGGGTATTGCGTGTCTGGAACAGTTGGGCAGAAAATTCTCAGCGGTCATAAAAAAGTGGAATTAGAAACTGGACAATTTGTCGAAGTCAAGATGTCAGTACAGTACATGTCGTTCTCAGCTCATGCGGATGTCCAAAGGTATTATGCAACTAATTCACTATTGTCAACCCAAAAATGTTTTACTTGTCCACGGAGAAGGAGCTAAGATGGAATTTCTTAAACAAAAAATTAATCAGGTAAACACAAGATGATTCGCATCTCAACCAATGTAAAAACGTTAAAAACTTTAAATGTAAATAAATGTGTTTATCGCTGTTAGGAGTTCAAAATAGACTGTTTCATGCCTGCTAATGGAGAGACCTGTAAAATTATAACTAAACCAGATCTACCAGTTGAAATTTCATTACCTTTAGTAAAGAAAGAAGAGGCAGAATACGATCTCCTTCCGCCAGACCCAAAACGACAGAGACTGCTACATGGAGTATTAATTATGAAGGATAATGTAAGAAAGAGCTGAAAATGTAATTTTTACGAATATGTGCACATCATGTAAGAATCTAATTTGATTCCTCAATTCCAGAAACTCAAAATTGTAGATGTTGACAGCGCTGCAAAAGAACTGAATATGCCTAGACATGTCATGCTATTCACAGAGAAAATAATTGTACGAGAATTTGGTGGTGTTCCGCGCGTTGCTGATAATCTTGCCACTGCGATGAAGAAAAGGTTTCCGGACTTGACTGTTGATATTCCTTCAGAAAACGAAGTATTAGTGGACCATGGAAGGGTTCAAATCAAAGTAACTCAAGTGCCGAAGAATGAGTCCAGTAAAGAAATATCAGTAACTTGGAGTATTGATGTAAGCAAAACAACCCAAGGAATTTTACATTTTTAACCAACCAGTAGTAAACATATTGGCATTTTTAATTTGAAACTAATTAATATCTTATGTGTTTTTTGCAGGATGATGAGCTTGGGGCGTACGTGTTCGCACTTATGGGAAGTATTTTTAATAAATGATCCGTCTTAAATACAAAAAATAATTGTAATTGAAATATTTTATGTTATTATTGTAATTTGTAACAAAAAACGTTTATCTCATAGTTCAAAGTATCAATATAAACACTCGTTAAACATCAAAAATACCATTCATTCTTCTTACATTTCTTTCTTACGCATTCGCGCAAAAGTCTGGAGAGGGGATGGAAAAAGTTCTGGAATCTCGGAATCCCAAATTCAGGAAATTCGGGAAGGTAACCATGGATTTTTAGTTGTGACGTGACCTTAAAAAATGCATTTAAAATATATCTATAACATATCCAACTACTGATATATCATACTAGTAGGTTAGCGGGATTCAGTAAGTGTACAATTATTTATGTTTATTTAATCCTTTTACAGAACCGATTTGTGTAATTGCTGTTACTTTTGTTTTGTATTAGTTTTGAAGAAAAGTCGAAGTTTACGTAAACATAATACATACTATAATTTACTACAAGATTCGAATCTTACTACGAATTTATTTTACTTATTTTACTTTTAACATCATATAAGCAATTGGCAATTTCATTAATATCTTTTAAAACCAATGTTCCTGAATTGGTATCATGAAACTCAAATAAAGGCCCTGCTGGATTATCGCTGAGGGATTTCCCACAAACAATTACAAACGGAATTCCCAACTTCTTGTTATCCAACAATCTTTTCCCTATAGACTGATTTATCCTATCGTCATAAATAACGTCGCGCGGGAGGATTTTCTTCAAAGTGTCATACATTTTTGTAGCTAACGGCTTTGCATTCACTTCTTCCCTGCTCCCATCCTTTGGGGGGATAATTGAAACAATATATGGAGCTATTCGAAGAGGCCATCTGATTTCTTTGTCAGTGGACAATACTTCAATAGATGCACCCAGAAGACGAGAAACGCCAAGGCCATAACATCCCATTTCCATAAATATGTGTTTCCCTTCCCCGTCCACGTAGGTTACATTTAAAGGTTTCGTGTATTTTGTACTGAGGAGAAATGAATGGGCTACTTCAATAGTCTTGCAACCGGATAATGATGTTGACAAACAATTGAGACATCTTTGGGGCGGCACTCTATTCGAAACTTTCACAACAGAAGATCCGGATGCAGCTTTTCTTTTCTCTTGATTCTGGTTCTGAAATTGTTGTTCTTCTACCAATTCCACATTGTGTGACTGTTTGCATGACGAGCAGGTTATTACCGAATCTTCTCCGACATCCGATTGGAGATGGAATTCGTCAGAAATCATTCCACCCATAATTCCCGTTGTGCCTCGAGCTTGAATAAAATTTAATCCGAGAGAGTTGAGCAGCCTTTTGTACACCTCGTTGACTTGATCATATGTCGCTCTCGCTTCCTGCAAGTCCACATCAAATGTGTAGAGATCCTTCATGAGAAACTGCCGACCCCTTAAAAGTCCAAAACGGGGCCTTAATTCATCGCGAAACTTTTCAGTTATTTGGTACATCCTTTTAGGAAGTTGCTTATGACTATGAGTGGAACTTGCTATGAGACTGCAGATTGATTCCTCATGAGTCTAGAAAATAAATAAATAAATAATAATTTTTAATTCTAAAATAAACCAAATACCTATCGTAATTTCAATTTCATTACCGGACTTAACAAGAGCTCCTTCGAGTGTTTGTCAAAAACTCGCATCAGCTCTGATTGGCACTCTTCCAACCTTCCCGTTGCCTTCCAAAGCGCTGCTGAGGTTAATGTAGGCATCTGGATCTTTTGGGAATGGGGAAGACTTGACATGTGGTCATCAACTAAACTAACGAGCTTCTCCAACGCCTTTAAACCAACAGGGAGGAGGTGGTAAGCTCCAGGACACGACGATTGGTGAATCAATCCATTCTCAACCAAAAGCTTTAAACTTTTGCAATGTGTTTCATTCCCCTTGTTCATCATCCTCGGTCTTTTTGGAAACTTTTTTGGCCCCTTGTTCCACATTTGCAGGTCGGTAAATTGACGACATGCTTATAAAGCATTTTTGAACTTGATAAGCACTCTGATAAGTCACCCTCCAATTCCCTCCTCCCTTTATGTGTCTCAAAAGCAACTTCATTGTTCAAACTTCCAATTAAAATTTTCTACAGACTAGACTCCTCTGTAATAGAAATTGACAGATTTAAACCATAAATTAATATTAACTCACTTAAACAGTTTTTAAACCTTAAATGCATTTTTTTACTAAAATTTAGCTAAACTCACCTGCTCCGGCATATTTTGGCACGTTTTCTTGCTAAAATCCTCAAGTCGAAGAATGCCCCAAACCCAAACCTTTGTATTTACGCATTGAAAATGATGCAACTCTCTAAGTGCATCAGCTGTTGTAAAGTAATGGGATGAATAAGTTTTAATTTGCAAGTAATTTTGCAGAATAAATTGATAAGGCTGGGCGAGGACTTATTTATTTGGTTATTCAGTTCCTAGTTTGTAAATTCCTTGTCCATTGTCGGGAATGGGTTATTAAGAAATTTATCAAACAATAATTGAAACCAGTTAATCTCATTTTGATTTTTTTAAAAATGGCATTGTGCGTGACACGAAAAGTTTTACCACGGATTGGGGGGACAGTGTCGAATAGTGCTCCAAGTCTAACCGTATTTTTTGGGAATTATCGATCAGGACAACGGCGTAAAAGTAGAGAAGTGTCCCCCTTGTTACCCTTATTACATAACATTCAAGCCAGTAACTTTCACCATCAAACAATAATCCGTTTTCATATACAAACTGCCCGTGGTATTCTTTTAGAAGCACTGCAGAAATCTCACAAACTTCGCAATGACTACGATATCCACGAGTTGAAAATTCCTGATGATTTGAAACGGTTAAAGTCAGGATCGTTAAAGTGGTTGTTTTCAGTGTGGCCTTCTCCCCAAACTCCTTCACCTCAGTCATCCCAGCCCCCTTCACTTGGAGGAGATTTTAGTTCAAGTGATGGTGGTGGTGGACTAGATGACTTTGACAAAAGAAGGGCTGGAAAAGGACTAAAAAGTTTGAAGCCTTCTCAGGCAAGCACAGACCAACTTCATGCTATTGTAGATTACCTGAAAAGCCGAAATATTGCCATTCGGCGACTTATTAAATTGCCGTGGCTTTTGTCTGCAGATCCTGGTAAGTTGATAATTTCGTGCTCGTTATTTTGAAAGGTTTGAAGTTAAATTAATTTCCTAATTAAATAATTTTTTTTTCAAGTGATTTTGGAGAAGTCTACGGAGAGAGTTCAGAATCGGCTAAATCTATCTGAGTTTAGCGTAGCAATCTCATTTGTTAATATTGTGGATTTCAAACTGACTGATGCAGCTATAGCTTGGTCAAAGGACAAGATCCCTCTTTTAAAACTCAGCAAGGGACATCATTGCTTTAAAAATAGAATAGATTATTTATCGCATCGTTTAAACGTAAGCCAAAGTGAATTGATTAGTAAAATTCGGCGTAACATCACAATCATGAAACATTTCTTTATTTTGTTAGTGTCAGAAGGAAGATGTTGCAGATATGATGTCCAAAGTGAATATCATAATGACGATGCCTCTAGAAAAAATTGAAGACATGTTGATTACTTTGCTCGGTAACTAATTCTGGCTAATTATGCAAAGCAAAATAGCTAAAAGTGAGATTTTTAGAGGGTTCTAATGTTTATTTAGATGAAGGGGGGATACACCCGGAGTCGGTAGTAAACGATCCATGGGTATTCATCCACAGTCTAACTAAAATGAAGGGTAGAATTCATATCCTACAAGAGAAAGGCTTAAGACACTTTAAACCATGGGTTCTTAGAGCTTCTCAGAGAACGTTTGAAAGGTTTGATATTTATTATTCGGTATTATTACTAGCTGAACGCAGTGAAGCTAGTATAGGTTTGGCTTTGATGGTCTGTCTGTCAGTGTGTCCGTCCGTCTGTTGGTCCTCTAATTCAAAAACGCCTTAACAGATTGCAATGAAATTTGGCAAACAGGTACAAATGGTAAATTGCCAGAACCCTATTGTTTTTCAGCAATAACGGTCTAACGGTTTTGCCGTTACGATTGACGGTTAAAAAATTTCAAATAGCAGTATAGTAGAATTTTTG
>JAANSO010001117.1:0-19467 GCA_036507315.1 Lepidocyrtus fimetarius | reverse complement strand
TTTAGTAACTTCCGATAACCATTTTGGCTACAAAAAGGGTGTAGGAACAGAAATGAGTATTTACTGTATAAAACAAATAGACTAACATTATCTCAGGAAAAACACCCCGGCATTTATATGCTATATGGATGCTTCACGTGCCTTTGACCTAGTTAATCACTTTACACTGTTACGCAAGTTGTGCGATAGAAAAATTCCTGTTTTCTTTATTAAATTTTTACTTTTTTGGTTTAGAAAACAAATGTTTCAAGTAAAATGGAATAGCATTCTTTCTAGCCCTTTCCCTGTTAGAACCTCTGTTAGACAGGGCGGGTTGTGCTCACCTTTATTTTTTAATGTGTATTTAAACGAGCTCAGTTTAAAGCTTAATAACAGTGGTCTAGGTTGTTATATTGGTAACTTTTTAATTAATCATTTTTGCTACGCTGATGACATTTGTCTAATTACGTCAAGTATTGTTGCGCTAAAATCTCTAATCAAAATTTGTGAAGATTATGCGAGTGAACATGATCTCATCTTCAACCCTTTAAAGACAGTCTGCCAAAGGTTTGCAGATAAAGAATTTGATGACACCCTGCCACTTTTAAAACTATGTGGGAAAAATTTGAAATGGGTGGAGACTGCTCGGTACTTGGGATTTGACATTAATTGTCGTATTCGAGATGCCGAGGAACTTACACGAAGGAGACGAGAGCTTTATGCTCGAGCCAATATGATAAAAAGTAAATTTTCATCATGCTCCGTGCAAGTGAAGAAGTACTTATTCTCTACTTTCTTTTCATCAATTTACTGTTCGAGCTTATGGGTTCCTGTAAGGAAAGATGAACTTGAGAAAATTCGAATAGCGTACAATGACTCGTTTCGTGTAATTTTTGGGTATAGTAGGAGATGTAGTGCCAGTGAAATGTTTGCAGAAAATGGAACTCCCGATTTTCATGCTTTACGACGAAAAGCTGCCTTTTCTTTAATTGACAGACTAGCTAATTCTTCAAATACTATAATAAATGCTATTACTAACTCTGAATACTTCACAGGATCTTCTATTTCAAAAATGTGGAAATCATTGTTATTTAACATATAGTAATGCTGATAATTTGTTTGCAGTTACTTCTCTATGATTTATATTTGTATAATTATTCAGTTTACTATTTCTTTATGACATTGTAATTAGTTTTTTTTAGTAGGATATGGACTGATTGTGATTCTCTATTTTCATGTATACGTCACACTCACAAGTCTGCAATAAAGTTCAATAATAATAATAATAATAATAATACTCCACAAAATTTTTTTGCTGTTCTTTAATTATCAAGATTCTTTACTTCAATCTATCCAATGGGTGATTTCTTCTGAGCCATTTTTTCAATTTTGTTTATTGCCTAATTTCAGTTAGCGTTAACGCTACGAAAAAGAAAAATTTAGTTATCGCTGTGTGTCTAATTTTATTGTTGTTTTCAGATTTGAAATAGGTACTATGGTGACGACTCTTTACAGCTATTTAGACATTAAAACCTTTTCAGTTTAAAAGATGAAATACTTTTAGAAAGGTGTTAACCTAAACTGAGGGCAAGTTTACGAGCTTCCCAACGCTTGGAGTTTTAAAAAAATAAGGCCAATGCGTAGGATACTTCCCGTTACGTTACATCATCCTTTCGTTCAGATTCAGCAGCAGCGTCAGTCGACCTCGCCTCATCATCATCATCAGCGTAATTTTATTAGCTTCCGTTGCATTTGTATCTAAAATATTTACATACATAGGCAGAGAAGTACCGAGTTCCTTTGAAAACGCGAGAAAGCCACAAAACATTAAAATGAATAGGGCGAATACAGTTTTGCACGCAATCAGAAAGGAAGTTAGAATAATGTGAAATGATGAATTTGGACGCAAATCTGTAGAAATCGTATTATTGAGTAGCAGGCAAAGTATTTTTGGTGCCAGAGTGGCTTCCTTGTTACATTTGGTTAAATCATTATTGCAATGCGTAATAATTATGATTAAGTTAGTATAAAAAGAGCATTCTATTTGTTCTTGCAAAAAATCTCTACAGAAACTTACGGCAATTACCTATTCGGCTAATACGACTTTATGCATCTAAACGAAAATAAAATATAACAACAAAATCCCTTTAAACGCATTTCTTGCAACACAACCACTGACAAATCCGTACTATAATTTCGAAACATTTATTAGCATATTGCATTACACATAAATGCTAATGAATTCTCGACATTTTTATTGCATGAATTGACTTGAACAGCGGAATGGGTTGATTTTAAGTGTATTTCGTCGCTAAATAATCAAACACATGTCTAAAAAATTCTGATTCCACTCCATTATTCCCTCAATAATGGCTCCCTTATGGAGAGTTTCTTTTACGAGTAGTTTATACATTAGCTACAAATGAAACGGCAAAATGTAACCGAAACACTATCTATACTATTATACAGTAATTGCATCCATGCAGGGAAGACCTTTTGCAGATATTACGTAAACCCTTTTTGTAATCTCAGGTATTCTTGGTATTTCATCCTGAACTCATTTTGATCCTTTTTTCTCAGTAAAACAAATCTGTATTCATTTTTAAAATTTCTGAAATACGCTTAACAATCATCATCATGAAGATCACTTGCCTTACCTTTTCTTTTAATACTACAAATGATAATGTTCTTAAAACATTTATACTAGGCAATAGTGATGCACACATACATATAACTAGAATAATGTTCTTTTTTAAATCTGATTTAGTTTTTCTCTTTAACATATTTGAAGCTTAATAAGCCAATGCGGTAATATTATAGTATGAAGTATAGAAAGAGTAGACTTATTTATGATACAAGACGTTGATTTCATCAAGATGATGATGTGGACTTGCAAAAGAAAAAGGATGAAAACTTAGCAAACAAGGCCAACAAAGACTAAAAAGCTGAAGACTTTTAAGAAGTTTGGCAAAATTCAAGCAAGCATGATATTTTATGATGAAAATAATAAAAATAAAACAGCATTGCACAAAAGGGAACTTAGACTCTCTATAGATAATCCCATTACGGTTCATCCTTCCTCTCATCATTATTATTACAAACCAACAACGTCATTGTAAATAGAAAGAGAAGTAAAATTGTTTTTGTGAGAGAATACTAAAAACATCTCTACTTTCATATTATCATCTAATTTTGTTCTTTAGATTAGGCATTTTCTATCTTTTAACAAACACAGTGAATGAAAAACGGTACTTTACTTCCCATTTTTAGACATTATGAAGGGCATTCTAATGCTATAACGAAGATGATGATGCTTCCATTAACTGCAGATTGACGGTTGGTTATTGAGTTATAGGGCGCTACAAATCCCCATCTGCAACGTTAAATAATCAGTATTATCATACACATCATTATGAGTGGCTCTGTTAGAAGAAAGTTACATAGTCGGCAATCTTTCCTTCCAATGGGTAATTTGTTTGAGTATTTTCATGTTTTTTTAGATTATGTAGCAGATTTTGACTAATAAAGACCCAAAATTCATCACCACTTGTATCGGCATTTTATCATTCCTTTCTCTTTTTTCTCTTGACTATTTACTGAATTCTTTTTGCATACAAATTCTCTACATAAGTGAACGTAAACATATACTAGACTTTAAGGATATAGAAACGTAGTGGAGGATATGATGGAATGGGAAACTGGTATTGAGAGAATGTAGGAGAATGGCAGGGAAAAATCAAAGTGAAAAGATGAGAGAAAGAAAGCATTTGAAAGCAACCAACCTTTACCATCACCACCACCACCGCACAATCTACATCCGCTTTTGGTAAAATTCTTTTAACGGTGGCGAAGTGACGGTAGTGTTGAGATAGAAGTGAATCTCCTCTCATTTGTGTGCCATCGTAAGAAAATAATGCCAATTGTGAATATATGAAAAGGAGGAGAGATTGTTGTTAGAATGGTTACAAGTCGCATAATGCTGAAAACTCTCTTGTTTTTGCCATCTCACCTTTTTTCCTATTGCAGGATTTTTGTAGGATTTTAATAAAAGTTTTCTTGTGTGAGAGCTGCTGCTGCTCTGTTAAATGCTCTGTTCTGTCTGTTTTCTATTCACTTTATGAGTTCATATCATGAGAAAATCCAAAGGGAGAAAATCTAAAGAGAGATTGAAACAGTATTAAAAGTGTTAAAAGGAAGGACTTGTGCAATTCTCTGCTCCCTCATGTCTTCAAAAATACAAAGGAATAATAACAACATCTTGAATAACATAGTCAGGATTCATTATCTTCTTTTCTAGTGGGATTAACATCATCATTATCGTAATAATTGCTGTTATTTCAGCAATTTTAGAACTCTTTTGGGAAGAGTGGTTTGAAGTAGTTTGGATTCTTTAAATATTTATTCTTTTAATGGAAAAGACTGGGAAACTAGAGAAACATTACAAACTGCAATGATTTAAAGCTAACTGTTCAATCAGAAAAAAGATGCAATTTCCAGGAAAACATGGACTGTGATTGATTGCAAACGATGAGAATGATTGTTTTTGCACAAGTTAGTGTTGTTTGCAATTTGATAATTAGATGGGAATAAAATGCAGTTGGATGTGCTAAAACTTGGCAATGTTTCTGGTTTTGGAGGACAACTATGTGAAAACAATTAGTACTTTGAGTTTACTTGATAAGGTTAATGAAGATTAGGTATGGATCAATAGTATTTTTAAAGTTTCTTGTTTTTAAAAAATTGTTAATTTAGTTCTGAATGGCTTGCGTGTAAATAAAATTAATATTAACTATGCCTTGTATGTTTGCAGAATATGGATCAATCGTTTGTGTAATGACAAGTTTTGCGTGCATCGTAATTGAACTTTCTAACTTTGTACAAACTCAAGAATAGCTTTAAAGACAGTCAACGTATCATTGTCACGGTCATTTGTTTACCTGGACTGTTAATTTTAAGGAAGATGAATTGAAAGCGGAAACGGAAGTTTTAAAATTTTTAAGTCATTGACCTGTCATTTATGAGGAATATGCTATTGAAAACTCATCAGGATTGCGTTGTTGTGTAAACATAAAGAATTATCAATCAATCCAAGCTCCTGCTGCTACTGAATGATTCTGGTATTCCAATCACATCTATTGATGCAAAAAATACACAGCTTGAATTTGCAAACTCATTTTGGAAAGAAGAAAGACTGACTGGAGAAAACCTGCTCTTGCAAAATTGCGAATCCTGTTTCTGATGATGACGGACTCGTGAATTAAAAACCATTTATCAGCACAATAATCTTTACCTTTCCAAAACTTGTTTTGATTTATTTACTATGGACAGTGACGAAGAAAAGCAAACTGAACTGTAAATACTCATTCATATGTGTGGAGAAAGAAGGAGATTGTCTTGTTTATTATAAGCTCGAAAAATGTTGCGACAATGACAAGCTTGTTGAGTAAATTACCAAAGTGATTCCTGATTGATAAATACTTCGGGAATGTGTGATGCTAATTAAGGGGTAATGTGCTCCGAACTTTTTCGCAAAAACAAAAGTAACAAAGAACATGCACAGATCTCACCTAAACTGGCGATTTATGAGAGTGATGATAATGATGGAAGCAGGATCAGCTTCCTGTTTAACTTCCAGGAAATGACAAAGAACAACGAAGACATGACAATGAATCTGGCACACAGAGTCTTTGGACACCAAGAAGAACCTTCCCTTCCTTCTAGTGCTTGCCTACATAATGTAGCTCTAGAACTCAAGTCTAATTAAAAATAAAGAAATTTAATTGAAAAATACCCCGATTAATAAGTATTAATTTTCAGTTGAAAATGATTCGACTACAGAAGTTTTTATTTTTATTCATCTCCAAATACCGACGTAAGCCAAAGGAGCATATCCTTCCAACCCTCTGGAAGGATTCCAAAATCAATACTAGAAATACCAACAAATGTAGACTGACTTTTTTAACTGTGCTTTATTACTTGGCAGCTTTGTATTTGTTCGTTAGTTTCAAAAACGTTAATAGTTTGGAATGTGGTGGGAAAGTGATTAGTAGTACTAACGGTAGTAATATTAGCGCTGTTGATGCAATTGCCCCTGAATCTATGGCCACTTGTATAAATGGAGATTGCGTCAATGGAGTCTGCATTTGTCGAAAGGGGTGGTATGGACCACATTGTCAATACTGCTATGGGAAAGTTAGGTAAGTGTTGTCGTAACCTAAAGACGTTTGCAAAAGCTTTTTTCTTCTAATTGTATCATTAGTCATTCATGCTTAATTTTGATTCCACGTTTTTGCAGGGTACAAGGCACAAGGGGTTGGATTAGTGAAGGGCCAGGGAACTATACAAATAATATGAAATGCTCCTGGCTCATCGAGTCTCCATCATCACAATCTACATCGCCGTCTCCAATAATACTTCACATTGAAGAGTTCGCAACCGAGTGTGGATGGGATCATTTATATATTTATGATGGAGATAGTGCTCACGCTCCACTTTTGGGAGTTTTTAGGTAAATATAAAAAGACTAATAATGACGGTACTATTAAAAGGCCACTGATTTTAATTCGTTTCTTTGTTTCGGTTTGTTTACAGTGGTTTACTAGTCCAAAAAAATAACTCTGTACTTCGTTTACCTGAAGTCGTTGCTAAGTCAGGATTTGCCTTTTTACATTTCTACACGGATGTCGTTTATAATCTAACCGGCTTTAATATTACGTATAGGTAAATAAATAGATATTTGATCTCTCCCTTGAGGGGATTACCTACAAATACTAATAAAAATAGGCAATAATTTCGTCGTGTTTGCATAATATTTATCTTTGTTTACTTTTTACAGAGCGAATTCATGTCCCAGTTTGCGATCTGATTTGAATTGCTCAGGAAACGGTGTATGCATCGACGGAATATGTACTTGTAATGCTAATTATAAAGGGCTAGCTTGTGAAATCCAGAAATGCCCAAATAATTGCACAAATGATACAAATCAAGGAACGTGCAATATGGAAAAGCACAAATGCGAATGCATAGACGGATTTAGAGGTATGACCAAATTTGATGTACTAAAACAAATTTGAATATTAGAGAAACAATAGTAATGGCTTTATTTTGAAATTAGGTAACGATTGCAGTCAGATTGAAAAGAAGGGATTTTGGGAAGTAGTCATGCCAAATTCACAAGTACCTTTGGGAAGCGCATCTCACGGTTCAGTTCTCGTCAATGATAATTTTTGGGTGTTTGGAGGAAGTCGCCTTAACCTGGATCCCAAAGAGTCAGTTTTGCAAAGATACGATTTCCAAGGTAAAACTTTCATGCATCTGTTCAACTGAACGTGTTTTATTCAATTAAACTTTTAAGAACAAATTACATACCGTACCATTATATTTCTAATAGCAAACAAATGGGAAACAATTATCCCCAAAGAAGAAACTAGTCCTCCTGCTTTGTACGGTCATTCCTGCGTATATTTTGAGGTATTTGCAGAGCATTTCTTAAGATTTCAATATTTTGAAGAAAAAATTTTATTTGTTGATTATAAATAAAACATGAGTTTATTCTACTAATTCCAGAATAAAGTATATTTGTACGGTGGTGTTTATGATGGTAAGCTAGGGAATCGACACATATCAAATAGTTTGTGGGCATTTGATATTAGCTCCAAAACGTGGTCCCAAGTAACCGTCCGACCAAAGGATTGCAAGAAACGCATGTGTGGTGAGTTGACAAATTCTAAAATATTGACGTTCCTACCGAAAAGATTGTCTTAGATAATTTATAAACCTACATTTTTTTCAAACAACAGGCCCACTGCATCTCTCAGGCCATTCTGCTGTAGTAATTAATGATAAAGGAGGAAAAAATCGGCATAACAAAATGGTAGTTATATCTGGTCACTCCCCGCGGTACGGATATGTGAACGTTGTACAAGAGTTTCATTTTGGTAAGTTTCAATGTTTATTTGTTGTTTAGTATTTTAAAGCAAAATATCCAATTTATTTTACTTAATAAATGGAAATATTAATTTTATAGGAAGTACAAACTGGAATGTCATACCCACCAAGGGATACCCAGTAAGTGGCAGCTACGGACATTCCAGCAGCTGGGATCCCGTCACTCAGAAAATTTACGTTTATGGGGGTTACCGTTACGAATATGACTCTGTTCACATGTCTGATAGATTGTTTACGTATGATCCAAACACTCGCATTTGGTAAGACTCACTTTGATTTTACTAATTAACATTTTGGGTTGTTATTCTCAACGACGAATTAATATTTTTATGTATGCGTTTCAGGAAAATGATGGACGTCGCCCCTGGAGCTCGATTTCTACATACTTCGGTCATTCACAAAGGGTTGCTTTATATTTTTGGTGGATGTGCGCATAATGACACAACGTACAGCATGGGATCGAAATGCTTTACTGAAGAAGTATTTTTGTACGATATTAAATGTGACTATTGGTCATCCTTCATCCCATCTGTTCCCATTCCTGCAGACATAGCACGATATGGGTTGTCATCTGTGATTTACAACGAATCAATTTACATGTACGGTGGATTCAATGGAATAATACAAAGTGACTTAATCCGATATAAACCACCTTCGTGCAATAGCTTCCTAGATCAAAAAGATTGTCTGAGTAGTTTAAGTATGGGAACGAAATGTACCTGGAATAAAGGACAGAAGTCATGCGAAGATTACCATGTGAATATGAAGGAAAAACAGGAAAAAGAGAAATCACTCAGTTTCCTTTCAACTGACACATGCCAAAATTCCAAACCTGATGGCCAAGCTAGATGCTCGCAGTTTCTAAGATGTTCCTCCTGTATCCATAACAAGTATGGTTGTGTTTGGTGTGGAGGACAATGCCAATATAGCGATTGTTTGGATCCAAGACACAAGGTAACAATACGATTTTAAAAATATTAACAAATTGTGTTAGTTTTGCCATTAAAATTCTTGATGGGTAAATATCTTTACGTTTGTATCATAGGCTATGGACCCGGATCAATGCCAGACGGAATGCAGCATTCTTCATACCTGTCATTTATGTACATCTGAAGCTAATTGTGTGTGGGGCAAGAAGTGTTCCAAATTGGAAGCCTCAATAAGTACGTAACAATAATCCCTTTTATTAGGACCTATTTAACCTAACTTGATAATTAATATTTTAGTGTAACCGAGTTAAAATAGTTTATTAAAATATTGGTTATTTTTTAATTCAAAAGGAAATACAACTGACCGGGTTTCTGATGTTGATCACATAAATTGTGAGCAAAATTGTGCGGATTATACCTCTTGCAGTAATTGTACATCAAATCGCTGTATTTGGTGTAATAATTTGAATACGTGTGTGGATAAAAACGCTTACGTTATTTCGTTCCCATATGGACAATGTATGAGTTGGACTGAAGATGTCAAAATGTGCTACAATAAGGATCCCCACTCAGTTGCTACTTCAGGTTTGTTGGGTGTTGTTAAGAATTAAAAAATCTTACTGAAGGATAGACCAATTATGATTTTAATTTTGTACGTTTCATAATACAGTTTCGGTTTGCGACGAAGTCGCTACTTGCGACACCTGTCTATCCTTGCCTTCTTGCGGTTGGTGCGATGATGGTTCTGGCAGAGGTCTTGGGAAATGCATGGATGGAGCCAGTAGAGGACCTCTTGGGGTTAACACTACTGGAGCAACGATAGATTGGTCATTATGTCGCTCAAAGAAATGGCATTTTACTGATTGTCCGGGTAGGTTATGATCAAAGAGCTCAACAAAATATCTCAAATTATGTTGTTTTTAAATTTTATAAAAATAAAACATTCTTTGGTTTTAGATTGTCAATGTAATGGGCACACCACTTGCGATGAAAATAACAAGTGTTTGAAGTGCGATGGGAATACCGACGGAAATCACTGCGAACGATGTAGTCCCGGCTTTTATGGAAATGCCTTAAATGGTGGTTTATGCAAACGTAAGGATACAAATGTTTTTGCATATGGGTAGATAAAAATAATTATTTCCTAACTGAAATTTAATTATCGGTTAGCATGCGACTGCAACGGCCAGGCGGATATATGTCATACGGAGACAGGACGATGTTTCTGTACAACGAAAGGTGTTACTGGGGAAGATTGTGGGCGTTGTGATACACAAAGCAATTATGCTGGAGATCCGCTAAATGGCTCTTGTTTCTGTATGTTTATAATCAAAGTCGTTGATTTTGCGTGTAGTTGGTACTTTCCATCAAATGGATAACAATAATGACAATTGTGCCTTTTAATTTTCAGATGATCTTCAAATAGATTACCAGTTCACTTTCAACCTTTCTAAAGAAGCAGATCGTCACTACACCAGAATTAATTTTCGAAACTCTCCTACGAAGCCTGAAATTGATGCAGACTTTCAGATTACTTGCTCAATCTTAGCCAAAATGAATATAAGTTATAGCAAAGGTACTTTTTGCTTCTTTTTATAACTTTTGTCTTTCATTAGTGTTGTTACGAGCCAGCCTTTAAACTTTTAAATGTTATATGTCCCAATAGGTAGTCTTCCCGAAGAAATCCTATACCACGGAATGAATTGCACGACATTCAGGCATAGATTTTTAAAGAACAATTTTACATTTGGAGGGCCGGACAATACTACTATTTTCGTTTACGTTTATGATTTCCAACCACCTCTTTGGATCCAGATCTCTTTCTCCCAATCACCGAAATTAGACCTTCTTAATTTTTTCATTACATTTTCTTCGTAAGTTATGCATATATACTGTTTCCTTTCAATTTTACTACATAAAATATTCCAGCAGTTTACTTATCATAATATTTTTGAATTTGGTTGTAGTTGCTTCCTATTACTGCTTTTAATAGCGGCAATTTTATGGAAGATTAAACAAAAATATGATATGTACCGTCGACGCCAGGTACTTACTATATATCTAAGCTATATTACGTCCTAGTTAAGGTTTTTATTTTTGAATAGATAATTAGGAGGATTTTAATTACTAATCTGACTTATTGCAGAGGTTATTTGTGGAAATGGAGCAAATGGCTAGCCGTCCCTTTGCCCAAGTGTATGTTGAAATGGTCAGACAACGTGGTGTTCTTAGGCTTCCATCAACCAGAAAGCGCCGGAAGGTACATAACATAAAAACATTTCAAGTTGTGGTAATGCATGCATACTGATGCTTTGTATATGTTTATTCAGCAGTGGCCTAGTCCGATTGCTTTGGAACCTTGTCAAGGTAATAGGGCTGCGGTGCTTTCACTTTTGGTAACATTACCTAATGGAGGGCAACCGTTTGCACCGGCAGGACAGTCAGGTAAATCAATGAATTTTCATAAATCATATTAATTTAAATCATATTAGTGAATTTGTAAACAGTGGTTGTATTCAAATCGTACCTGAGATTGTTTTAAAATTGAATCTATTCTCTCTTGTTATGTATAGGAATATCTGTTGGATCAGCTCTAGTTGCACTTGGGAATCCTAGAAAAGTTAGTTTCGAGCCTATAACAAAGACTGATGGAAAAAACAGCAAACTAAGGAAATCTTTACCGTCTCACAGCCTCAGCACTTGCATTTAGTCATATCGTAGCTAAGAGTAATTACTATTTTATCAAATAATATATGTAAAACATAAATCGTGCCGCTTCTTTTGTTTTATGTACTACTGCGTACTAGTATACCGGAAAAATGAATTCTTGTCCAATGTTTGTGTCACTCGTTTTTATTTATTTAATTTAAAATTTTATTCGCACTTGATAATGGTTAATTTTTCTGGGGTTTTAATTTAAATGACTTTCTCCCACAATCAATCTCCAGCAATTCTTAAAAACTATATTAGCTATGATATTAATTTGGAAGAAGTTCTCAAATACCTGCATTGTATCCCGTTCCACTTTCCAAGGCTCGATCTCATACTACTTGTGAAAATTTAAAAAAACTGTTAACAATATTCAAAAAATAATTGTGTGGAGCAAGAGGAAGGGATCTGGGGCAATATGAATGAGGCTTTATTGAAAATAGAAAAGTTAAACTAACTGAACATATATATGCATGTAAAATTTTTATAGCAACTTTGATGAGTGTAAAAATATAATATGCTGAGTGAAAATAAAATTTGCTTTATAATGTCTTTGTGACGAAAAACTGTAATATACGCATTTATGTATCAATTTTCACTTTGAGAGACTTTAAAGCATTCTCAAGTCATTTAGATACCGTTACAAAATCCAGTATGTTTTGCTAGTAATACATGTTTACAAATCTTGCATTTAACAAAAAGGCTCGATTTATTCCACTCACGGCAAGTCGCCAGTTAACAATTCTTTAGCAACTTTATTGATGCTTAATGAATGACGTTTAAACTGCTAAAAATAGTTATCATTACAAATGCATAAATGGTAAAATATTGACAAAAATTAACCCTGCATTACATCAATAGTAGAATAATTAAATAAATTAGGTGAACTGAAATCATATATAATGGCAACGGTTATAAATTGGCGAGTCTGATAGATTTTACCTGAAACCACACAACTTTATTATGGAACTGTTTTCGTTTTCTGTAGTAAAGTAAGGCCTTCAATAATAGACTGCTTGAGTAGAGAATACCTAAGCAAACATCTTAAGCGGATCAAATATTGCTTCGTAGTCAGCATTGCTAAAATGATATTCACCTAAATATTTGCTATACTTATCAGGAACTTGCTTAGATATATGTCAAGAAATCACGAGTTTTTAGATGTCATTTTACTAACCTTTTGGATAAGGCTATAAGGAGAACCTTGAAGTACAATTAATTACTGAATCTTTTATGAATACATTATTGTGGTTTCTCTAATTTTAAAACCTACATAGCAATGGCACAAAAGGTTATTACACATTGTTTTCATAAAATATTAATTTTTCCTCGTTCAATACGTTTTTGCAGCATTGACGTCAACCAACAGTTATTACAGTTCTAGTTTGACTTCTTTTCAATTAAAAATAATTAAAATATAGATGATACGCAACAGCAATGTAATAATTTGCTCAAGATTTTAAAGCTTAAATAATCCCTGCCAGTAAAATATCAATATCAATCCCGGGTTTAAAAGTTCTCCTATTTATTTCAGCTTTAAAATAGGAACGAATATCAGTCAGTAACTAAATTAAACTATGAATGTTACTAGAATAAATTATTTAAGCAATTGTATGCGACTATATAAAATTAATTGTTATGTTACGGCAGCATTATTTGTCATTTGAGCTACTATAACGGATATGTTTGATCAACCAGCTTTAAATAGTACCTTCAAACATAAAAAGGCAAAGTAAAACTATCGTCATATTTATAAATTTATAATAGAATGGAATTATATACTAAATGCCTTAAATTATGTATATAACAACATCTAAATTGAGCTAGATGTAGCATTGTCAAATATAATTTAGGCTCCAAAAAATCTGTAAGGAAATGTGTAGGTGCGGTTGACATGCAGTAGGTTTAACTTTATAAATACGAAAATAATATCATAATAATATGCTTTTAAAACAAAAATTCTTAACACCACAACTACAATAAAAGAGTTTAGTTTTGCATTATTACTTTATTTCAACACTTTGGAGAAACGCATTAAAAATTTTACCAAAAACACATCATGCAATTTCATCTAACTGAATGTATTAAATACACACTCGTAAGCAGATGTACAAAAAGGATTAATAATTGGTGATGACTTTGCACTTAATAATTTGGATACGAAATGTGAGCTGTAAATAATAATTGTAATAATGACACAAAAGATTTGCTGGCAATACAAAGCATTCATTACTACAAATAAGGACAATTATGTAAAAAGTACAAATACAGAATGAAAACTAAATTCTAAAAAAGAGTAAAACATAGTTGGAGAATACCGGAGCTTGGAAATGGCAATAGGAATATTAAGACAGAAGGACAATTAATTAGCATTTTATATGCTTGACTTTTGCCCATGCATTTAAAAACGCAAATGGGATGGGTTCCCTGGTGGATTTAACAATTATTACGAACGAGTTTTAAAAAGACAGGAACAGCAAATTGACTTGCCATTTCATACTTATCAGTAGATAATAGTATTGATTAAAGAAGTTGAGAACATGTTGTGAAATTACAGTCTGCCTTTTTGTGCTTGGTTAGAAATTATTCATTACGAGGCTCATGTACCCCATTATAGGGTCTAGGAGCACCTGGCCCTCCACGCTGAGGACGACGATGCTGTGACGGCATTGCATTGCCCATTTGTGGACCATTTCCGCTACTTCCTCTATAAGGTCGAGAATGTCTCCCATTTTTTCCACCCCGGTAATCGGCAGTTTCTACAATAAACATTGTAATCGTTGTTTTATGAGTACACACAAATTGATATTGATAAGGTACTTTTTCAAATTCCTGCTAATCGTTATATCAGACTCACCAGCGTCGGACTGTCCGATTCTATCTGCGCGAAAATAGTTCCCTCCTCCACCTCCTCTATGATTAGTATATCCTTTGCTGTTACCCCTCATTCCTCTACCATTGCCATATCCATTTCCTCTAGGTCCACCCCTTGCGCGGCCATTTCCTCGTCCTCGGAAATTATTCCTAGAACCTCGTTCTCCGTTCATGTTGTCTTGTTCACCTGAAATGTTTCCGAAATATTTCGATATAATAACCAAACCATCTCTAGAAATAATACAGATAATAACTTCTTAAGTTGATATTACCTTCTACATTTCCATTGGAATTATTAGGAAAGTTACCGTCCTCTTTCCATTCCTCTTCCTCATCCATATTATTTGAGTTGGCGTGGTTTAGGTTTAAATCTCGAATACCAGGCTGTATGTTATTTAAAGGCTCCACATTATTCTGTTGCGGTGTTGGATATACGTGATTATTTTCAGTCGCTTGCTGAAGTTGCTGCGGAGGGGGAGGAGCAAACGCCGAAACAGCTACAACTGCAGGGTCCATATGAGGTGACTCGATTTCCAGTTGCGATTCTTGGATAAAACTTACACCGTACGCCATTTCACGATCCTACATGAAACAGAACATGTGTGTCAAGGATATTAATTTCCTATTAAAAATGTATCAAACGATAGAGTGTTTATGCATTCATTGAAGATTACCTACCTGTTTCATCAGTAATTGAGCAGAAACCGGGTTGCTATTCATGGTAATAGGTTGCTGTTCGGGTGGTTGCGATACATTAACCGGGTTGGAGTTGGCATGAGGTTGTTGAACAACATCCTCCTCCTCCTCCGGTGTTTCAATAGGAACCGATGATGGGGCAAGACCAGATTTAAAATATTGACTTTCAACTAGTGTGTCGATAAGAGATTTGACTTGTTGGCTAGGCTTGTTATTGATTTTTCCTCTTCCCTCTGTACATGTTAAAAAAAGGTTTTTTTTTAACTATTTACTACAATTCAAGAGTTAAATTACGTTTTTAGATTTATACAAGTGCTTACCAAAGAGTTTAGAGACCGTTTCCGCTCCAACTTCCAACTTCGAGGAAAAGTCCTGTTCTCCTAAGGATGGCCTTAATGTCTTTGCTAAATCCACTAATTCATCAAGATCCTCCCTGGCTATCTTTGGTGCCCCGTGGTTACCCAACAAGATATCATGTTGAATGTTAGGGTTTTCCTAAAATGGCAGTTAATTTAGAATATAACCGAAGAAAACGGACAAATGTCAAATATTTTAATTTTCCACTTATTTTCATACCAATTGGTATAGGACAGCTTGCAGAGCCAGGGTGAACTTGTTTCTCTCCGAGATATCCCTCTTCAATTCATTCTTGATAAACTTAATAGTATGCTGGTGTACATGCCTCAGGGCAGAGACAAGTTCCCGGTTGAATTCCAATTGCTGAACAACTTCACTGTACTTCGCGACAGCGCCCAGTTGATCAGCATTCAGAGTCTTTCCTTCCGCTTGCTCGTTCCGGTATTGGTCCAACTTTACCTTCCTTTTCTCCAAATTACGAATTTTATGTTCCGCAGCCGTAATTGAAGAGGAGAAGGGTTCCATGACCCTATCTCCGGAAGGTCGGTACCATACTTGTCCCTGGGGCGGGTCAGGAACAACTGTCGTTGTCGCGGCTGGCATTATTGCTTCTCCAGTAGATGACGGGAAGACACTACAGTAAAATAAATAATATATAACCCCCAAGCTAATTTTTAACGTGCCGCATAAAATGAAAAAAAAGCCAAATCTATTACCTAAAATCTTTTGGTAAAATAATCCACAAACTAAAATCCCTCTTTACGTCTAGTTGCAATTAGTACTTTGTATTGTGTTAGGAAGCCCAAAAATTCCTAGAGCGGTCAGTCACCACGCGATAACTTCAATGAACTCGTGAGAAAAAACCGACAATTGCGTTCTCCTTGATTACTGGAATCTATACAAAAAAATTCAACCTTCAGCGTTTATATTCCTCCACATTAAAACCTTTAATTTTTTAAAAAATAATTGATAAGGAGTTTAATCTAACCGATAATATAGAAAAAAAGAAAGACGACCGAACTTACCCTTTTCGCTATTGCTGCACTCCACTCGCTAATGATAAGGATGACTCTCACTCTCTGCATTAAAAAACGTTGATGATGATGATTCTTCTTTCTTTCGTCTCGTTCTTATCCTCTCCACTCGCTTCGCATTGTAATTTTCCTTTGAAAAGGTGGTGACCGTGCTTCATATAAAATACACCATTTCAACCAATATGCATGCTCTGGATGGTGATGTAACATTCAACCTCCTCTACACTTCCCTCTTTGAAGCATGCATATTCCCATCATGTCCTCCAGACAAAGCGCAAAGGCACGTCCAAAATCTATACGAATAATACCCACAAAAATTCTAAAGCGTATGAAAAAAACGTCCAGTGATTTCTACAACATTCAAGCATAATTGGCCAAAAAAAAGCAATTTAATAAAAAACCTTGCAAATTGTGGTCTACTCTTACATCATGTCCTGACAGTGTTTATCCACAATTTTTATCTTTTTAGTCATCCATCATAAAATGAAAAAGCCGGCGAATGAAAAATGTATCAATCATATAGAACTAAGCGTTATTGAATAATTGGATGACTCAGGCATGAAAGAAATTTTATCAGCTTATTAATACACATCTTCCAACAATGCACTACAGCCAGTATAAAAATGCTTTAATAAACGTTTTTTTCTAGACTCGTCGCCTGGCTAGACACTGTCTTTCTGCGAATAAGCTACATTCTTTGTTGTATGCATTTTCCAGTATACATCGGGGAAAACTCTTCTTTTTAACCGCCCTGTAAAATATCTTTGTCTGAAACCGTTCAATTAACAACAAAGTTTATCAAATAATGACAAACATTACATAATGAATTAAATTTAAGTTTGTGATTTCAATGATTTTACCAAGTGATATAGTTTTAAAGCGCAATATTTTATAAGCACAAGCGCATGCAACATGAAAAAGCAACTTTTCTTTTGTTCTTGTAAACTTTGTATATGAAACAATGTTGAACTTTACCGTTTCTATGTTTTCCATCCCTTTCAAGCTAAAAAGCGAGTAGCATTGGAGAGATAGAGAGACATAAGGTCGCCGTGAGTCAGGTGTCCTCTCATTTCAGCCCTGTAAATAAGATCTGCAGAAGAACGCTAAGCACAAGCTTGTTTTTTTAGTCCAGCCAAGTTCGAGAGCATCTCTATACCAAAAGGGTTGTTGCGAAGTCGGGCGGCGGGAACGCTTGAAATGTTAATCTTGGCTTTGTTAAAACCCAGATAACACTGTTAGGATATAGATGATAATCTTCATAAAGTGAAATCTTTAAGGTGGTGGAGAACAAGGCAACCTCTTTAGCTGATACGAGTCATACGAGTCAAGAAAAACTGTATTTAAAATCATAGCTTTTTTATCTCTCATTGTTTTCTACTTATTTTTCTATGTACACATACAAAATTGATGTAAATATTACTTTTTAATTACGATAGAATTGACGTGTTTTGCTTAATGGGAAGGAAGCTAAAGCAGTTAATTTTTACGAGTTGTACAATAACTATAGCAATAATCGTTAAAGATTAATCCAAAAAAACACTTTTTGAGCAAAAAACGTAGTGAAATTAGAGGATAGAGAGGGGACTGGAAACTTTATAAAAGACAACAACGTAACTCAATTTAAAATTTTTTATAATGTTTAAAAAACGAGTATAACGGTTTCTAGGGCATTAATTGAATTGGGTGAGGTTCCATGTTTAAATGATAACGGTTTTCATTATTCTTCATCATCATCACAGTCACGGCCTTTTTCTTCATGGGCAATCTTTTTATTTGTTCATTAAAAGAATTCACGGAAGATGAACTTCTCGTTATCTAGTGAAAAAGTGCAATTAAAGTATAATTATTAGCAGCAGCACTATTAAATTAACATAAAACGTTAGAAAAGTATTATTTTTTGTTTTTGGTTGTAAAATGCAGTCGTAGAATTAAAGTATTCTTTGTTACAAGTTGAAAGTGGATGATAGAATGTCCTGTGCATTTTTTCCTTTCTTCTTCTTCTTACACTCCTCCTGTGTTACTAGTTTAGAGATTTTAAAAGAACCTTTGTTAAGGATATGGCTAATCAGTCCATGTCACGTGGAAGTACTTCATTAGGAGGACACATTACTCCGACATTCGGTGGTAGTGGTGGTTATCCTTCCAATTTAGGCGGGCCACCTCTCAGCCCGAATAGAGGAATGCCTCAAATGCCCAGTGGGGCGGGGGGACTAAATCGTAATCCTCCCTTCCTAAGACATCACGATAGAAGGATGTTGGGAATTGGGTGAGAGTAACTAGTTTTTGATTATATGCACCCAGCCACAAGCAGTAGTTTCCTCTGGGGTCTTACCTGGTACCTAAAGTGAAGCAAATTTTGAACCAAACGTTGTAAAAAGTTTTAAGTTCCAGCAATTTTTTGTAAAATCAAAAGTACCTCAACTTAAGCAACCGTTTTGCAATGTTTCAGTTCTCAATGCACTTTACTTAAGGGTGGTTCCTTTCCTTAACTATTTGTTAGTTTCGAGCATTTTATTATAAACTGGTATAATATTCTCGAAACTGGTAAATCCATCCATCTCCATCCATGTGGGAAACCTTTAACTATTAACCATCACTCGCATTATAAATAATTAAATAATCACGCACTGATATCATTTAATTTAATGTTGCATTCCTACACTTGTCCTGTAATTTCACCCTTTGTTATTATTAGTATCATCCTGTAGTTCATGCTTTTAGATTTGTTTATGCTTTAATTATTCAAAACATATAATTTAACTAGCTATAAATAATACAAAACTTGTAACCATTTTTATGCTCGTTTTGTTGCAGTCCAATGGCTGGAGGAATGGGAGTCCTAGGAATGGGAGGACAAAGGACGCCTACAGGCTACCCAACAAATTCCGATCATCATCCTCAAATTCTCGACCCCTCGGAGTTCCCTTCTCTTACGAGCCGCA
>JAANSO010001116.1:0-19468 GCA_036507315.1 Lepidocyrtus fimetarius | reverse complement strand
GGCGTTAAAAGTTTAATTTTCATGTGTCGAAATCCGACACTAGAATTATTCTAAATGAAATATTAGGACAAAGTGGGTACTTAAGTCTACCTGATCGATTTAATGGTCTGTTCCCTGCAATACAATAATGTTAGCAGGTTTCTTTTTTGTTTTTTATATTTGGTTGTCGGAGTAAAATAGATGATCTTATTTTTAAAACTGAAAGGACCGGTCGAGGAGGAAAAGTGTATTTTCAATGTCGGTATTCCCTCCAAAGTTAGACGACTGAAATAAAATCTATTTTACTATGAAAAAGCTAAAGACAGAACGTTTTGTGAGATTATGAACGGTGTTTAACTTTATCGTTTATGAGAAGAAAATTTGTTTTGAGAATTTAAAGTGAAATTCAATTTTGCTAAAATTTTACTTCCAAATCATCCCGAAATTGTTATTTTAAAGTTCAAAGTATTTCATAATGACATGATTTAAAGATTATTTCTACTTGACTATTTAAGTTCTGATGAAGTTTGGAATGTTAAAATATGGAAATCTCCAAAGTTTTTAAGCACTTTGAAATTGAAATGGGACAATTGTTGTTGGGTTAATATCTGATTGTTAAAATTTGTTCAAGAGCAAATTTACAAATTTATAACTCAATTTAATACACAAACAAAACCTTTGAAGTGTTTTTTAAAGTATTAACACAAAGAGTTTCCACACAAATTAGCCAAATGGACCCTTCAACTCATTTCATGTCTCATTTCATCTCTCTTTTTTAAAAAACGTAACAGCAGCTTGTTCTCAGCCCTTCTGTTCCCTTTATCGTTTTTATATTTTTGTTTATAAACACAATAATCAGTTTCTTAATCCTTTTTACAAACTACTCTCGACAATCAAAAAAGTATCTTCAAACAAAACTATTTTCATCCGATCCATTTCATCATCGCACAAAACAACGCTACAAAGAAGCGGATTATTTTATAGATGCACTTTCTATTTGTTTTATTGATCTCTTTTCATTCACTCGTCGTCTATCAAAAAATATTTGTTTGCATTTCAAAGTAAATATGTAGTCAATAAGCACAACATCATCTTTCATTATTTTCCTTAATACGCAACTCTGAAACGTCACAAGCATCAAAAACTTTATTTACGGAATCATCATTTCCGTGCATTTCTTTCACATAGCCCCAGGCCAGTGTACATTTCATCTTCATCATACATCATCCCTTTATTCGCGCTCTTCCATTTTCTTCCGAAATATCATAAATCTCAAACCCGGCTCTAAATTAAATTACTTGCGATGGATCACCAACAAAAAAGCCTTTGTAATTTCAATTTAGCTCACGTCTCTGCTTGCTTTCTTCCAATGTCCGAATTTTAATTAAGGTAATTTGTCATCGATGTCGGGTGCCTTTCAGTACCGATTACCTTGGATTGCAATTTCACAAATCAATTCATTTAAGGTTGTGCCTTGTGCTTTTACAAACACATGATACAATCGTAATCGTCTCTTCAAAGTTGAGATTATCTCTTGCATGGCAATCGCAATCACATTCTCATTTGGAATTATTGATCAGTCGCTGATTATTATTACAGTTCCATTTTTAGATTTTTGGACACCAACTGTGCTTTTTGGACACCAACTGTGCCCTTGCATTATTGAATTGAATAAAAAATTAGAAAGAATTCATTATCACACTTGCTCTGCTTTCATCTCTCTGCTCTTATTCTTGTTCTGTCTCTTCTCTCACTTGATACAAACCCCATTTTTCATCTCCTTTGATCATTCACAAAGGAAAATGTAAAAATCAGTTTATTTGTACTAATCCATTACTCATTAGGCAAATGAGTTTTTATTAAATCCTCATCAACAGTCGGATTTTTAGCTTAGCTCAGGTGAATTATGCGTTTTCAACTAAAGAGGATGAAGATTTGTTCCTTTTGTGAAGTGAGAATAGCGTGAAAATTCTTTGTCAATTGTTAAAATGTTGGTGCTCCTGCTTTTCATTATCTTTTTTTGCTGTTACAATAAGAATAATATCTGTAATAAATCATGAAACTTTTTGTAACAAGATGAATTGTGATGTGATATGCTATGAAAGAATTCGTAGGCTCAGCAGGGAAGAGAAGATATTTAGATTTTGTAACTTTCTTTGAACCCACAAGAGATGCATTTCAGTAAAATAAAATTATTTTGTTCTGTAAGACGAAAGAATATCCAAAGTTATTTCTGTCACAAGAAATGCTCAAATGGTGACACTTTCCAAATTAAATGCATAATTCTCAACATAAGGTTTAAAGTAGAAAATATTGCCTAAAATAAACTTGCGTTTTGCAACTGATCTTTGCGTACTTCTCCAGGAACCATATATGAATCCCTAAATTTTTGCTCAGGTATATGTACCTAATTATTGCAGGTAGTTATTCAATCTTTTACTGCATTTCAACACCATGTTTGAATGTCTGTCGTCAGTACTGGTCAAAGTCGCATTGTTTTTTAGTTTAATAAGAATTTTTTTGTAAAACAAGCAAAAGATCTTTTTTGTTTAAAACGATCAAATTCAAGTAAAGATGAAAGGTAGAAAAGCAAAAGGTGAATTACTTTATTCCAGTCTAATCTAAAAGATTCCGGCTTGCATACACCTTTGATACATGACTAAACAAGTACACAGACAGAGAAACACGTGCCCCTGCTGTGTTGATGTTGATTATGTTTTTTCTTTAAAATGAAATAAAATTTATAATAAAAACCTGACGAAACAACAGACTTGTTTGAAGAAAATAATATGAAATTCCAGCAAGATTGTCGGGGAAGGTTGGAGTCAAATATGGGATTGTTTCCATCATTCTTAACAAAAGATGCAATTATGTCATTCTTCTTCAAAATCTATTTAATTTTTGTTTTAAGAAGTAGACAGGTCCAGACCAATATGAAACCTCATATGCATTTTATTATTGAAATTATACAAACTGGAGCCACTTTCAAAAGAAAAAGCATTAAATTGACTTGTGTAGAAATTCTTTACCAAGTTAGTGCAAAATATTGATATGATGAGTCTAATGAACAAATGCTTAAGATAGATATTTTCCACTCCAAAAACTTTAACATTGTATTTTGTGAATTAAATAGTTGACAGATCTTACGCGTTGCTCAAATCATCTGTTCGTGGCGACATCCACAAGCCAACTTTTAGGATATTTTCGGATCAGTTTTCATATCAAGAGAGAAAACAGATTTGATATGTTGACGTTCTGTTTTCCTGGTAAGCTTTGATAGCTGTCTTTTTAACAATACTCCAATATTGTACAAAAAGGGACGAGCGACTCATTTGAAGAGTTGCCACAAGCCAGGGTAGATGGAGAAAGTGAAGAGTTGGAGGGTTGTCGCTGTTGATTCTCGATCAAAGCATATTGTTAAGAAGTTGGATGAATTCTCGTTGTTGTTATCATGACAGAACGTGTGTTTGGCTGGCGGTGGTCGTTCTTGATGATGGTCCTAAACTTGAGCGAGCACACAGTCGAGTGCAGTGGTGGCAATGAATATTACGGTACTTAATATAAAATGGGTACTCTTTTGCACTCAAGTCTTGAGTATGATATCAAGAAACTGTGGTCGTGACTCACTTCGTCTCCTTTTTAGAAAAGAACTCTGTGGGAACCTTTTCAACTTCCATGAAATCTTGCCCACCGCCTTCTCTTCATTCGTTTTTACTGAATCCGAACGAATGTTGTGTAATACTTGTAAATTATAATTACAATTACAAAATCATATAATTACTCCCTTTCTTAAGAAACTTGGAACTTTTACCCGTCTGGAGTCTGTCTCGTGATCTTTCCCCTTTTCTTTTGCGTTATTTGGAATTATCGATAGCTTTCTTTCCTTGTGGTGTTCTGCCCTCAAACCCATGCCGAAAGATCATCAACATCACCACTGTAAACATCAGCCCAGATGACGACGACTTCTCAGTCCTCGTCCTTTTCCGTATTTTTAAAAATCTAAAACCTCCTTCAAAATCTCATGAAAAACTTCCTTCTCATCATATGGTCCTTCATTTGAGTTTACAAACACGAACACGCATCGATTTCCTTTCCCTTGATTTTCTCTATTATTCCTCTCTTTACTCCTCCTTCCTTTTCTCTTTTTTTGTATTTTGTTTAATTTCAAGTACCCGTCTTATAAATTTATAAAGTACTTTACCTACTCGCCAAAAGTTCATCGTTATCACCTTCATAGATTTAATCTACTCACATTGTTCAGAATCATTATTAAAAATATTATCGTGATTTTGATCTCTCCAGAAAAATGTAATTCGTGTTATTGCTTTTTTCACCCCAATTTCCCATATAATAGTGTTTATTCGTGTGTAAGCACTACACTGGAGAAATAATTAGGATTGCTGGGCTTTTTCCCATAACAGTTTTATTTCCGTACAATTCAACCCAGAAAATTCCTGATAAGCTATTTTAAAGATAATTGTAAAATAATTTTTTAATTTGATAATTTCAAAAGGTTCTTAAAATAGCATTTGAGTCATTATCACATCGAGATTAAATTTAAGCCAGTTTTTTCTAAGAAAAATCAAACCAAAACAATACATCCCATTCCTTTTTGTCTTGTTGTTCTTATCATCCAATTTTATTCTTTTTATATTCCATGTTGATTTTTCATCTAATAATCATGACTATCAGCATCATTATTGTTATCTTACCCCAACAAGAAAGTTGACGTGAGCGTGCATGTATTCTTACTTTCCATATCTGGTTTCTAGCTGAAGCTCTCTCAGTGGCTAAATAACAATCAAAAAACATTCCTCGTCGTTGTTTCACATTGTATTGATCTTTCCCTGTCTTTATATTCCTCCTCCTTTTGCATTCAACTCTATTTGCCACCACCATCTCGAAGGAAAACAAGCTTTTGCTTGATTTCATCCACGGAGGTGTGTATGCATGCGTCATGTCAGCACTAGTACTTCAATTTAAACAAAAAAATGAAGAAAGAAGTGAAGAAAGGAAGAAAAAAGTTGACTATTTTGTGTTTCGTATTCTTTGAAAGGAATGGTGGATTCTATGCTGATGTAAAAAAGAAAATAGGTAATATTTTTTTTTACATGGGTACTGTTCAAAAGTCTCTCTTCCCTCACTCTCTAATGAAACCTAATTATATGCTTTTAATTGCTCAGGTATGTTGTTGAAGAAAAAAAGTGAGATAGGCCTTGGTTTTTATATTTTCTTGCATGTGTTAACTGAAAAGTGAGACGAAGAGAAAAAAATCTCCAGCAATGAAAGAGATGAGGAGAAGTCGATGATGCTATTTTCTTCCATCTATGTAGGTATTATCCTTGCATTATCGCCTTTTGAATTTTTTTCTTTGGTCAGTTAGCTACGAGTAATAATAATGCTCCAGTCGCCTTCGTCCAGTTTATTAAAAGTTTGCTACTACTTCTGGTTTTTACGCATTGTGTCCGTTGTTGTCCAGTGGATGATATCGCTGCATATCATTATGAAAATTAGTTGGATATAGAAAGGCTGAATGTTTAAGGCTCGAGATTGTGACAATGATAAAGGGACAATAACAAAGGGGCGATAGTGGGGATGTTGAGAATTTTGAAACCTTATACAGAGACGACAAAATGAAAAGATATGAAATTAGTCAAAGTGGCTCCCGACCGACAAATTGGTTATAATTACATCAATTTGCTTATTTTTCTTTTAAAAAATCATCAGATGCTTATCATATCATCATAAATTTAAAGTAAAAAGGAAAGGCGACAAAAACTGATAACCTTTTTGTGTATCAAAGCCGTGGTCACTCTATTTGTAATACAGTGATGGGTGCGTATATATTTTTGATAATAAAATGTAATTTATCAAATTTTAAATAAAAATGAAAATTTTTGTTGCATACTAAATAGTCTGACAAAAACTACAGTTGTGACAAATGCTAGGATCTTTTTTCTTCTTTTTTCGTATAGCCGGTTTTATACAAAGTTGCATTTTCTTGTAACTTGATATTACCAATGAAATTGTTTAGATATGATAATATTATTGATAAAAGCTAAACAAATTAAAACGCTTCGGTTACAAATTCTCACCAGTTTGTCTCCGTACGCCCCAAGTCGAGCTTATTTCTTTGTACAGCATGCTATTAGTCGTATTTTTACAATTCAATGCAAACATTGCATCGGTTTAAGTTTTAACATTGAAAAATTACACTTTTTTACAATTATACCTGAAGTCATTTTTAATTCCAATGCAAATCCGGAGTTGGTGTTGGCAAGCGAATCAAAAGTAACAGAAAAGAAGAGCGTGAAAAAAGGAGAGGACAAGATTACAGATAATATGAGCTTGAAGTATTTGATTATTAAAATGATAAAGCAGGAAGCAATTATATAGTATCACACATGTTTATTAATGTAACCCTGCACTTCTCCTTCTTCTTTCAACATTATAAATCTTTCCACAATTAAATCGAGACAGTTCAAGTCCATTTCATTCTATTGTTTTCCTTTATAATCCTAATCCGAGAAATGCCATAGCCAATCCAAATAATTTACTTCTACTTTAATTTTGCGTGAAGGGCGCACGCATTTGTTTCATTTTTGTTTTTTGAGTACTTTTCTTTCTAAATACACCAGGACCACTAAAGAATATAATCATTCATAATATCATCATAATATGAAAAAAATGTGATTTATGAAATTATTCTCTTTTTCAACAATGCAAAAGATGGAAAAAATAACAGCTTTTCCGACAAAGCCAAAAGTAACAATAAATACCGCTGTTCGTTTTTCTTCGTTTCTGACGCTAACGAAATTAATATTCAAGCCATTTTGCTTTACCCGCTAAATACACCTTTTTATATGCTTTTAATTACTCTCACATCACATCAGCAGAAAAAAATTACACAAACACATTTCTTCTTCCTCTTCATTTCGCTGCCTCGTCATTTAATCCTTTAGATTATGAAGCGGAGGAAAGATCCGACGGGATCTTGTTAATTTATGCAAATTGAAATGATGATGATCACTTTGTTGCTGTGTGTGTGTCTTTCCTCCACGGAGTGAATGGGAGAGGAAGAAAAGGAAGAAAAATGTTGAAGAAGTCGCGGCTTGTGCTCTTTTCTTTCTTTTCTTTCTCTCATCTTCCCCTGAAAAGATGAAGAATTTTTTCATAAGAAAAATAAGATGGATGGCCATGGCAGTGTTTTTGTGGCGTTATGCCTACTTACTTAGGTAAGCTTTTCAGCTTCTGCCAAAAGCCACCATCACGCATCCACACACTAACCACTGACCAACCTACCATTTAAAAACATACACACACACGCCAAGGCTCCATGGTCATCTTAGCCATTGCCACCGACCGACGTGTCATTTGAAAATGGCCAGTTTAAATGGGAAGTTGCTTACTCATCTTCATATCAAAATATCAAGAGTAATCACTGTTCAGAGGGAAAATATTGTTTTGCAATGAAGACGATAATGATGAGGTGCGCATGATGATGATTTTGATGAGATATGCAATGATCCTCATGAAAAACAGTTGCAGATGATGATGAGTCTTGTCAGTTAAATGGAAATATGAAGAAATATCTACCAACAAGAGCATAATAAAATGAAGTAGTACATAGAAAAGAAGACGATTAGAAGGGCCCAACTCCTTCTCATTTTTCTGTGCCGGTTCGTCTAGCAAGAGAGAAGAGTGAAGAATAAAAAATCATTTCATCTGTCAGAACTCTCTCTCCGAAGTGAAATGAGATAGAAAAAAGGGGTAATTCATCATTTACAATGTTGTTAAATGAATTTAACTGAAGAGAGAAAGAAGAGGAGTAAACTTTGCTTATAGTTTAGCTGACGATGTTGATGAAGAAATGGAAAAAATGTAATTGGGTTTTGTTTTTAAAAGTAGTTTGATAATGGTAAAGGTAATGTTCATTGCGTCATCATCATCTTCAAGTTTCATGACAAGGGATTATCAGGTAGAAAAAAATTATCATTCTTTATGGGTGCGGGTGGGTATAAGGTAGGTATATTCTCCAAGAGGAATAAAGAGCCACCTGTAAACTCTTCAAGTTTTTTCTCCTAATGGAATGCAGTCACTTTAAAGAAAAAATTTCTTCCTTCACTAACAGAAATGTAATTAATGGTGTAGAATTGGGAAATTGTAATTAACCTGGAAAAAGTATATTGCAGGCGTTACAAATCTTTGAAAAATCTGATTAAGAACAAATGGAATGAGTGGAATGAAAATTAAAATTTTTAGGTTCAAAATGGAGACATTTTCATTAATTGGAATTTATAAAGGTTAAAAATGAGTCAGTTAAGTACTTGCGTTCATTTACTGATTAAATGTTCCTTTCCGAATTTGAGCAACACAGAGTAAATAGCGTGTTTATGCAAATATTGCGGATCTTCCGCTTTTTCACTGCAAAGAAAAAAACTGACAGCTACATCAAAGGAAACATTCCGCTGTTGTTTTCTTTTGACATGCGCTTTGCATTATGGCTTGAGACAGGAGAGACAAACAAAACTATTTTACCGAATGATTGATTAACATTTATGATTACTTTAAATGTTTGAATGATGAGGTATGGTCACTCTTTCATTTAGGCTTGTTTTATACAAGATTATGACTCTAAAGTTGATGATTCCTCTTTCGGAATCACAAATAAAATTAGCTCGTTAGGACCTGAGCGACTCGTTTTCAATATTTGATTTGCTGAATAAAGAATTATTGATTAGAGTGGCACACGACAATATCCATTTCCATTTGAAAACCTGTATGCGTTTTAATTGCAAAAACTTAGTTCAATGGCAGACAGACTAAAGGAAAATTGATTAAATTCAATTGAAATGCTTTACTAATATTAACCTGCGATAATGGGATGGGAGCGGTTGAGACCAACCCAATTTATACTATTCCTTCAAAACCTCATTAAAATCCCTGAGACTAAAGTAACTCGTACTTAAGACTTTGTGTCGCAGCTATTCAGGTGGCATTTTTAATTCAATTTTCCAGCACAAAGGAACATCCTGTTTACAAAAATCAGTTTACTAAATAAACGGAGATCCTATCACAAAATTATAAAACTACCTCCATGAAAACCTGTATGCTTTTCGTTTCTTTTGGCGTCGCCAAAAAATTCGTTACATTAAAACAATTGAGAAAAAGGTAATAGAACACCTCCAGTTTATGTAATTGATTGCAAGATAGCACGAAACAAAAACAACGCTATTAAGAAACAAAATAAAAATGGAAAATAACTTCATTTCTGAAGTGATGAGAGACTAGACGGAATTTTAAAGAGGTTGAAGAGTCGGAACTTGTCCAATTCATGTTATGTCGTCCCATAGTACATTTTATTGTTTTATATTGTATTCATCCTCATTCTTTCTTTAAACAGACATCGCTCAATTTTTTTATAAGTGACAAGTAAAACAACAACATTTAAAATAATTACAATCATATCACTTATTTTTTGCAAAAGAAACAAGTTATGTGACAATGTCGGATGAAGTTTCAAGAAAAAAATCCTCGTACCAGGAAAAAAGTGAAAGCATTTTATTTCATAAGAGATGGAGGAAAAAACAACAGCGGTAAAATTGGACATAACTTCTTCTTAGCTTTTTCCATTTTCTCTATTCTGTCTGAAACTGTGGTTTGGCGGCTGACAACGTTGTTTGTAAACTTGGCTCTTGTTTTTCTGTGTTTTACCAGTTTTACAATCTACATGTAACAATAAGCCAGGGCAATAATAATAAAAACGGATATTAACTTGTCACACAACGCGTAGCCGTTTGCCTTCTTGCTCTCTTGTGCACAGTGCCAGTCTCAACATCCTCCAACTGAAATGAACAAAGTTGAATCCGATAGCAACCTTTTGTCTTTGTTTCTTCTTTTGATGACTTTTGTGAATGAGGAAAACAAACTGGTCCCATTTCAAGTTGATAATTTTATGTTTTCATTTAAATTGAAAAGTTTTTTTCAATTTTTGCATGTACCAAATTTATGCAAGTCTTGCACTTTACAATCTGAAAGGAGAGAACGTGTTCAAACTATATTGGTTTGAGTTTTTTGTTAGAAAATATCAAGCCGCATATTAAAGTCACGAGACGCAAAGCGTTTTCTCATTCCAGTATGTTAAATAGTATTTGTGTATGCATTCGATTTATGTAAATTATCTGTTTTTGTTGTGATTTTCAATTATTATTGTCATTATGGATGATTCTATTTGCTACAATTGATGTTGTTGTAGTCCATTATGAATGGGCCATGGCCAAGTTTTTTAAGAAAATAAGTTATAAAAGCTGTTAAAGGTTCTTTCGCAATTGATAAACCTTACCTACTTTTTCTTCACCTTTTGGCACTCATTGTTAGTCTGTTTCGTGCTCACAGATAATAAAAATGACCGTACAGGTGAGTATTTTGATTTACTTTTATTTATTTCTGCTTTTATGGTAAAATATTTATATTTTCAAAGTTTAAAGATGGATAATTTTAAGGGAACTTGTGAAATTAAATTTTCTTCAATCGCAACAATTCCGCAATTGATCCAGCTACGATAATATTTTCAGCTTTTGTCATGTTTGTAAATACTTTGGTGCTATCACAATATGGGTTTTGTCAGAAATTATTCAAGTCAAACTGAAACCTAATTGTAAAATTGTAACAAAAAAGCAGCTCAAATTTGATGTTACTCAAAAATTGGAATTGGATGATAGATAATAATGATGCGCAAGCAAAGTCATATTCTCACTCTATAATCAAAATCATGGATAACAGTTCTCCCTAATCACACAAAATACCTAATCCATTTTCTACCTTTTAAAATTTTCAATCATTTGCATCCCCACAATATACTGAAGCTTTATCTTTCATGTTGAAGGTGCTTATCAAAGATATTAGGATAGATATTCATTAAAACCTTTAAACAAATCTCATGTAGTGGAGAAAGGATAGTCATCATCTTCATGATAATACGATCATCACTATCTCAATTCGCTCCGTCATTATTACATATTTTCACCCAATAATCCACCAGAAACAAGTAAAACAGAATTATCTTTCCAAAAAACACATACGCTAGCCAAAAATACAAAAAAATTCTTCTTTGTCCATGTCCATCATCAAATCATAATCATAAAAAATCGAGTTTTCATACCATGTATTATGTAATCATCTTCATGATCTTGTTTTCTTCATGTAACAAAAAACGGAGAGAAATTACATTACGATAGAACTGTAATAATGGTATATGTACTCTATACATGATGATGATGACTCTTAAAACAAAAAAATTCTCGGCACTCTCTTGGCAATGTGCTGACAACGAGCCGAGAGTTGTTCGGTGAGTGGAATAGTGCCCAGCATTTACTACTTAAGTAAAGGGTTGAGCCTGTTATTTGATGATGTTGATGGGAAAGAGGCTGCTGCGGCTGATGAGAATAGGATTTTATCCAGGATTACAGGGAAAACTAAGAGAAAATACTTAAGAAGACTTGAATTATATTGGGGAAACTTTTTATTCCTTCTTTCTTGGACTGACTGGTCATCAACTTCATCAGAAAACTGAGCAAGCAAGTGTTTCCCTATTATTATGATTATGTAAAGGAGAATCGTTGATTTTGATTATGATGGTGGTAGAGTGTGATGGGTGACGGTGTTCTTGATGAGAACGATGTAGGCTTTTGTTTTTTTCAAATGAGACTTGTTGTTCTGGGCATTGATGAGCTTAATTTTTAGTGAGGAAGGTTAAAGAAACCCATATTTTATTTTGTGGTACATACGGGGTTGACTGGTTTAGAAAAGATGATTTTATGAAAAATGTCTACTTTTTACAGTAAAATTAAGGACAGTTTAGGTAAAATGTAAAGGCATTTATTTAGTTAAAGGAATTCTTTTTAATGTAGTAAACATCATTAAGTACCAAATCCCTAGAAAATTAACCAATGTAGTGGATTAAAAATTCACCCGTAACAATTTAAAAAATATCCAGTGTGAGATTAGAATATTTTGCTTATGACATAATCGACTTCAAATTTAGAAAGTGGCCTTAATCTTGAACAATTTCATAAGCCATATCCCATCCACTTTGACAACCAAAATTCCAACAATCTTGAAAAAGATCAATTGGCTTGTGCCGTTCTGTATCCAAAATATGCCCCTTCTCAAAATACACCCAAAGATCCGAAAGGAAGTCACCACTACGTCTAGTCAACTTATTTGCCTGAAAGGGAGCTAGCCTGAAGCTACAGAGCAGATATTTTGAAGAACAGGCAATTCTTCCTTTTTCCTTATAATATTTTGATTGATTTCGCGTGGCTGTCAGACTTGCTTTTCGTCTGGTGAAATTATCTCAAACACATTTTGATATAAAAGTTGCCATCCTACTTATTCCTCAAGATATGTTTGGCAAGTGTTGTTGTTGTTACGCAATTGATACTTTCACATGGTTTTTCGCAGTCACATGTTTCTAGCCTTGTCATTTTCATTGATTTCTTACTATTTTCATAGAAATTGTGACAATTTTGTGGATAGTGTAAAATTGAAAAACTGGAGTTGACATTACTTTTACATTGGTTAAATGCTTTCCATTTTGTCCAAGCTTAAAACCAAGGCGTAGATATGGTTTATCTGCTTTCTTATTTTTGAATACAAAAAAAATCCTTTTAAAACGCTATTCTGTTGTCTGCGTTGCTGTCTCTATCTTTGATTTTCTTACCCCTTTTATTCTGCTTGACTGGAATAACGTTCGAGCATTGTTGATAATGGACAATATAAAACTACAAGAAAGAGGAGTCGGTGCATTTTTCCTAAGCATGATTTCTTACACTGTTATCTGATATGAATATAAATTTTTATAAAAACTGCAAAGAACATATTGAGAGATACTTTTATCATATAGGTATAAAAAAATTTCCATGAACTTTGACTAGTCCATGCATATTTATGTTTAAGAGCTATCCTTTTTACATTTTAAAAATTAGCCCTCATGCACGTCTGAAATGAAAAGAAGATACCTGTTCAAGTTCAACTAAAGCAAAGTTATATCATCCTAAAAATCTGTACAAGCATTATAACCTAGCTATAAACAATTCTTCCCTCTCTGGAAATGAAATGTTCTTACACAGGTAGCTTTTAAACATAGACGGAGCAAACAGATAGAGGGAGAGAGAACTCATCCTAATCATTTCTACATATCCCCTACCTGTTGTTCCAAGGAATTATCTTTGTTGTGTTCTTCTATTCATTACTCCCCTTTGCTGGTAATGCTAGTTTAGAATTTGAAACGGATAGAAAAAACGCTTTAGCTCATGAACAGGTACACGATCATGTTTTTTGCTCGTCTCTTTTTTCTACCTGTTGTGTGATAATGTTTCAATGCTGCTGTCTGACTCCATGGCTTTTGCTGTTTCCATGCTTTTGGAGAGTCCGAAGGAATGCGTCTTTTCATAATGTAAAGGTATGGACATTTCAGGGTTAGAAAAAAATTGAAAAGGTTTTTTTTCGGTACCTGTCCATGTTTAAGTAAATATTCTCCATGTCTAATAATGTTTATTATCATTGTATGTACACCTGTTTGAATATTTTTCTTTCTCTGAGAAGATCTCTGTGGCGTTCTTTCTGTGTTCCTTCAGGTGAACATTGTCTGTACAGAAAGATGTAAAATGTATAATTTTTTCGTGTTTATTGTTGATACTATTAAAGAAGGGACTATTAAATGCAAAACTCCCTGTTTAAATCATGATTTTTAAAGTTCCAGTCTAATTGATTTTATTTTTAATGTAAATAAGAGTTTTGTTAGTTTCCTATAGACTATATTTCATAGTTTTTAACTGCAGTCAATTATAGCTTTAAATGCCCAAATTCTTCTTTGTTTTGTGGCTGTTGTAATTTTGTTTTGCATGTTTTGGACAGTGTCCTTTCTTGTGTTTGTATGTGCCAGTGAGTTATGCAAGAGATTGAAAAGACAATCAAAAATGTCGTTCTTATACATAACTTTAGAAAAGTGTCAACAACTATTTGACTATCGTATCATTTTCCCAAAGATAACGAATAGATAAAAGTGAAAAGATAAAAAGGTCTCGCTGAACAAAGCAAAATAGCTCTCAAAGTACAAAAACTAGTTGAGATTATATAGTCAATAAGCAGTTACAACAATTAACACTTAAGTAGTACTATTAATAATATATGAATGTGGGAAAATGGCTACAACAGTAACGCAACAACAACCCCCGCCTCCACCAATTACGTCGCCTTCTCCCTCCACCTCATCAGTATTAGTAACAATGAGTCCTTTGGACACTTCGCCAATCATGACAACGGCTGGTCATGGCCAATTAATCAAGGATGACCTACCAAGCTCCACCATGGAGTCTACCCCATCCGAACATCAGCACCTCAATCATGACGATTGTAGTCCCCCTCCACCTCCCCATACACCTCACCCCCATCACATTCAAATTGTAGACTCTACTACGCCAAATTATCCTTCAAATACTTCTCCAGACCAGCAACAACACCATCAGTCAGTTATTGTTGATCATCTTCAACAACATCACCACCAACACCAAATGCAAAGTCCAAGTCCGCCATTACAGCAAACTGTGCAACCCCATCAGATTATCATCAATGGAAATGGAACTGCAACAGTGACCGTTGCAGGGACCCCAGTGGTGGTAAGTTCTGCAGTGTTAGCAAATGCTGTTATGAATGGAACCACAGTTGTTACGGAAAATGGCCATCCTACTGCTGCTGCCATGCTTCCAGAAGGAACCGTTGTTCTCATGAGTATTGTGCCAAAGAGGGATTTAGATGGAAGTGAAAATGTTATCCATGCAATGGATACGGACGGAGAAGCCCTTCACCCAAGAAAGCAAATCACCCTTGTAAATGGCGGAGGTGGAATTGTAACGGCTTCTGGAGGGGGCGAAGAACATGTTGCATTCCTAATCCAGCAGCAACAACAACAGCAGACTCAAACTCATCATGATGATAATAATGATGAACCTATGGGGGAGGGAGATGCTTTAGGGGATGAAAACGAGGATGGAGGAGGGGTTGTCGGTAGTGATTCAACGGAAAATCATATTGATTCTGTTGTCACTGATGATCCAAACCAGGAGGGAGATATTACCGATGTAAAAATCATTTTATTTTTATTTTTTATGTTATCTATTTGAATGCTGTTATGCACTATTACGCAATCGTTTTTGTTAATTTGTCATTTTGTCGCCACTTACAAACCAAAATATTTGGATTTCGTCATAATATCCGCATTCTGCTCTCCATTATCCACACATCACATTTCATAGTGTCTGGTTTTAGGGCATTTTCCCACTGTTTTGTTGGGTATATCCCAGTTGGCTTTGGGCGAAAAAAGTGGTTAGCTAGTCTAACTCACACAATATAACAACACCACCCTCATCATCACCTAAAAAAGCCTGTTGCTCTTGCTTCTTCTTCATTTCTGATCAAAAACGTTGATAATGTTGATGATGATTATGATGGTGAGCAACAAAGCAATCATCATCATCATTATCAAGCACACCTTTGCTTTAATGTGCTTACTTAACCAAAGCTTTGTCTTCTTCAAATCCATACATGAACAACATGAAGAAGCAGCGTCATCTTATACAATACAAATCTCTCTCCCCGTCAGTTTTTGTCCTGCCTGGTATACATTTGAAGGGGTACGTAGAAAAAGCTGCAGCAGCGTTTTAAGGTGAGCAGGTGTATCTGCAGTATCACATCACATTTTACAATGCAGCGGGCAGTGCATTACATCATTTTGAAAATAGTCTTGGACAATTTTTTTGTTACATTTGAATAGAGATGAGTCGAGAGATTTTTCAACGTCTTCTCATTCACTGGCTCACGGACCAGAATAAGCTTTTGGAAGCAAATGGATAGTTTTGTATTTTTTGTCTGCCTTTAAAGACAAGTTGAAATCTTCCTTCTTTTGCTATTAAAGAAACGAAAAGAAGGCTTCAAAGAATTGAGTCATGGAATTGTTAAATTTTACGATCTCTTTTCATCTATTGCTGGACTGTAATAAACTTGGAGAGTGTATGCCTTCTTCGTCATTATGCATTATCCTCGCTGGTAATAAATGGAATAGAACGCGACTATCTTGATGACGATGATGATGATTATCAGAATAATGAAGCATCTCTCCAATCTATTGAAAAACGTCCCTTTTGTTTCTATTGTAAAATGGAAGAATTGTGCTGGTTGTGGAGGATGGACATACGATCGTGAATGAGTTTGATAGAAAATTAATGAGATTGATAATACTACCCTGTCCAAGTCCAGTCCACAGAGTGTCATGGATGTACCAAATTTAAAGTAATTTTATTTCTGGCCAAAAAATAATTAGTAAAACCTTTCTTCTTTCTTTTTCTCAAAAAATAATAGAAAAATGGAAGAGAATTCTTTAAATTTGTTTACATTATTATATTGCTATTTAATAATCAAATAGATGTGGTTCGAAAACCGAACCTTTTAGCACTTCATCATTCTCGCCTAGTCCCATAATTTTACACACGGAACAACGATTATATAAGATGCATATTAAATATGTAAAATAGCTATAAAAGACGTTCATTCTTTTTCTCTGTGAAGATCTCCACCGACATCACATCACGGGCATTCTCTTCATCATGTCATCATCATCACAAGTGTTTGTTTAAAGTTCATTGCTATTTTCCACTATCATCGTCATCTCATCATCAAAAATTTCCTATAACAAAACCTATTCTTTTTTATTTGATCTTTTCGATCAACCCAAGTCAGCATCAACCCATTCTTTACATAAAATTCAATTTGAATAGAACCAAAAATCGTATTTATAACTAATAGCTGCTGAATTTTAGCTGAGGGATGACGATGAATATTGTAAATGTTTCTGGCTATGATGCTGATTTCGATGAAAATTGTTTAAGAAGAGGACATCGACATTATGACATGTGTGCACTGTGTACATTAGTAATAGTAATTAACCAAATCTCATTACATTTCTATCACTATCCTCTCTCTCCATCCGCACCTCACAAAAGTATGCAAAATTCCTGTTCATTATTTTCTTGATTACCTAGAATCCTTAAATAATAATCTTGTTGTATTTCTGGATACAAATTAGCTTTCATGTACACACTTAATTGAGATTTTACACAAGGAAATTAGCAAAATTCAGAAGAAAATTAGTAGGTGTAATGAAAGGGTTAATATGTGTGGCTTTAGATTGCAATTTCAATTTCAGTTAGCACAAGTAGGGTCACGATTTCCCTCACACATCAACTCATCCAATCTGACAGATCTTCATGGATGATGATGGTAAAACTCACTTACAACTACCACACTATCCATTCTTTATAACGATACAAAGTTGAAGCTGTTGAGCTACTGTATTTTATCGCTGTTGTAAACAGGATAATGAAAACCTGTCAACTGTATGGGTATTACTGTATTTTCTATACCTAGTTCCCTTACTTTTTTCCCTTCTCATTTCTCAGTGAACCCATTTCGGTCCCGCTTTCCTTTCCTGGATTTTCGATTGAGTTTTCCAATGATGATCATGATGATGAAATATTCTCATCAAGCTCATCTTTACCATTCAATTATTGTGTCGCTTTCCAACGAGAAAATTGGAATGTTTGTCGGTATTTCACATCTAAATCTAATCAGGGGCTAGAAGTTTCGACCTCACCGTCAATTTTCCTTTTACGAATGCCATAATTTCAATGACAGTTCCTCCGATATTACATTATCTCTATTACTGTAAGCGGATAAAGATTTTTCGAAACTTTCGTTCGATCCCTTATACTTGTATAGAAAAATGGTTTTTTGATGCGAAACAATTTACCTTTTTGTTTTGCCTTTTAAATGGTGTGTAAAATCCGGAAATGGAAATTATAGGGGTAAAACGAGGAAAGGTAAAGAAGTAGGCGTGTGGTTCCACCTCTATTTGAATAGAAGGTGACAATGACGAGTTTTCAAAGTTGAAATGTGTGTGTTTGCTTCTCTGACTCATTGTGATCTTTGCGTACCTGCTTATTAATTCAGTTACCGGTCCTAATAGCGAATCCATTTTCTTCAACTTATATACAAGTCTTAATTGCACTCTCAATTGTAAATAAAAAATATACATCATTGTGATCTTTGCGTACCTGCTTATTAATTCAGTTACCGGTCCTAATAGCGAATCCATTTTCTTCAACTTATATACAAGTCTTAATTGCACTCTCAATTGTAAATAAAAAGAGTCTGACTGTGAGAATTTGTAACTGTTGCAAATAAATTGGTAAAACTTGGGAATATTTTTTAAATCCCTTTTTTATAAAGCAATCATTATCTTGTCTTTCATACGCAGTATTTCTTACAATTACAGCAAAATTCTTTCATACATACATGATCTGACCCAATATCATGCAAAATATTAGCTTTGAGCAAAACACATTTCAATTTTCATTTAAAAATCTCAGTTGCACTCTTTACCCATCCATTTCTCCTGGAGCGATTGGATCTACATGTTCATACATAAATGTATGTAGTATTTGTAAAGAGCACCGTTTTTATTTCGATTTTCACCCTCCAGCATTTATCCTTGCTCCTGATGTTGATCACTGCCATTATTATACAATTCATAATAAAAAAGTTCTCTCAGCCTTCCACACTATTCCATTTTATACCATTGGGTTCCATACAAAAGCTTATATTCTCCACTTTCCACTTTTACCCTCCAGCAACAGTTTCCGTGTTCCGTTTCCATATTTTTTCCTTCGGGTTCTACTCTCTCCCTTCTTCTACTACTACAGCAGCTACAACTTTCGTTTGTAAAAGGCAAGAGAGACATTTAGAAAGGACGATGTGAAGGAAGAAGGCTGGAAGGGATGATGCTGTAGGTATTTTCCCTCTCAAAAGTGCTTTCAAGCACTGTTGTTGTTGATGGTAGGTCGGTCGGCAGTTCTTCTCTCTTCCCTGTTTTGTTATTATTGTAAATCGCTTCAAGCTCTTACTCGTCGTCTTGGCCTAGAGAGAAGAGGAAGATATGGACTTTGCTTGGAGCATAAAAGTTCTTTCCCTGTCTTCGGGGTAATATGCAGAAAACGAGAAGAAAGTGATTCCATTCATTTTACGCTTATTTTCATTAGACTGGACTAGACTTACTGGATAGAAAAGAAAAAATCTCTTTTGAACGAATTCTTTACAACTCACTTCACAATTTTTAACCCTTTTGATTCATCCCGGATTAACTATTTGTTTTTCCGGTGAATTGGGATTTGATTTCCTTCAAAGGGTGAGCTTGAAAGTTAAAGGCGATATTGATACGACTGAATGGATAATGGTTAGTGGCTGGCTACTCAGTGGTCAGTCATGGTCCATGCACACGGTATGACCATAGTTTGTTTAGTGGTTTGTGTGCTAAGGCAATTGGAAGATGAGATCACTGCTTGATGAATTCAACACAGTCCCCTCAATCTCCATCTCT
>JAANSO010001115.1:0-19496 GCA_036507315.1 Lepidocyrtus fimetarius | reverse complement strand
CAAATCGTATCCAAGAAATTGCACTTGCCTGGAAGGAAACATCTTCATAGCCACAGTCTCCAAAACACAAGCCAAAGTAGACATTCCTCGACACCGGGATCGTTTCAGTATGTCCCAAAAGTGTTAATTTTTTCCCTTCTTCTTCCACTTTCATTAAAATAATTATCTCCGTCTTGCCACAAATCCTTTTTCCAGTGTGGAACGGATCCAGTGAGTAGACAACAGTTACGTTGTTAACTTTCATGTCGAAACATCTTTGCTTCAGGGCGGAATGTACACCGTCCACGACAAAAACAGAGAGCTCGTACCAGCCATCCCCGTCCAAAGGAAATGGATAAGTTAAGCAACTCCCTTCCTTGTTTAAACTCACGTCTCCGGATACTCCAGACCCTAGCAAGTTTTCAAATTCCGGATTAGACGATGCTTCTTCCTTGCATAAGCTGATTGCCGACCCCGGAAGTTTTAAAGATGAAGGGTCCGCGGCGTGAAAGTAATTTTCTCTGATGTATTTGATTCCCCGTTTGCTTTTGAAATCGTTCATCCCCTCTAAATTCACTGCCATGATGACCTGCCCCGTCCCACAGTCGGGGACATCCTCCTCCACAGGACTTTTACAAAGTGCGCCTCCAACTGAATAGTAAGCTTGGGCTCTACGACAACTTAATCCAGAGAAAGCATCTTCTCCACAGGATAGATTCGCCGTTTGGCAAGCATTAGTAATTAAATTATATTCACAGGAAGCTTCCTTACAAGCTTTTTTGTCTTCGTTGTATTGCTCACAGCCTTTTTCTAGAAAATCCGCCATATTAAAATTTTATTAGTAAATTTTAAATGCTTTAAACTTACTCGCTGGCGGTTCCGTTGACGCGGTTACTTCTTCCACCCCCTCCAATTTACAAGATTCCGTCCCCTCCCCAAATCTTGTAAAGGAGAAAGCACTAACTAAAAACGAAGGATCCTTGGAGCAAGTTCCCTGGCAGAATTGCAAAATAAACTCGTTTCCTTCCACCTTCACAAAATTTTCATTTCCTTTAATTTGCATTTCTTTCTGTCCGTGGTTTAAATGCACAGAAATGATTAAGGCTAAGTCCACAGCTGTGCACTTGGAGCCGCCCAGTTTTACAATGTCAACATCCGCTAAAGCCAGTACGTTGTTTATTTTTACATCAAAGCACTAAAAATTTAACTTGAATTAGATAATTTAATTAAAATAATCGATTATTAAAAATTACCCTCATTTCCGGTTCCGAATGATCCACCTCCACCATCTTCACAGTCAATTCGTACTCTCCTTCCTGACAAAGCGGTATTGAAAATCCAACACAGTCTTTAGGCTTGGCTACCTCCTCCAAAGCAGTGATAGCCGTTCCATACAAACTCATCCCTTCATCATCTCCCTTTCCTCCCTCAACTTTCTCACACTTCCCCTTCAGCTCAGTTTTAAGAATTCCTAAAGAATCTGTTATTTTTCCTTTCCCCCCTTCAAAAAATTTAACTTCTTTTCCATCCTCGCTTTTTTGTAGAACTTCCGGACCATTTAAATTCACTCCGTACGTAACCGTCCCCCCTCCACACTCCCCGGAATCCCTCTCTCCTTTACAAACCAATTTAGATTTCATTCCATAGAAAACATTTGCCTTTCGACAGGACGCCTGAGTATGCACCATGCGCTCTTCCAAACTGCAAGAAACCTTCCTGTCAAAATACGGACAACCCAAGTGGGAACAAACACAAGTTGGAAGAGAATCTCTTTCACAGGGAATCTGTCCCCCGCTGCAGTTCTGTTTTTCTTCATTCCAGGAACAGCCCCATTTTTGACATAGATAAGGCTTCCCTTGGTACAGTCCACACCGACTGCATTGACTTTGCTCAGAGTCCAATCCAATTAAAGAGAAAGCACTTGCGAGAAAGTTTGAAAGGGCTCCTGATTTTTGCCCGCAGTCTCCAAAGCAAAAACCCAAGTTTAGAGTTTTTTCTACGAGTGGAATAGGATTTGAAAAGCCTAAAATGGTCACTTCAGTCAAGGAATCGTCCACAGTTAGTAGAATCACAAGTTGTTGCCGAGTGCAAGGCTCTCCCAAACGGAGCGGGTCCAGAGATTTAGTAACTTCCATACCGTTGAGTTTTACATCGAAACACTTTAATTTTAAAAAAGATAGTTAATTTTAAATACAATTAACTTTAAATTAATTTCTTACGTTTTGTTTTGGATTCTTTGAAGGATCCACAAATAAAATTGAAAGCTCGTATCGTCCCCCACTGCAAATTTGCATTGGGTAGGAAACACAACTTTCTTGTCCCGCTTTCCCCTGATCCCCGAAAATATTCGTTCCAAGGAGTTTTGCAAATTCTTCGTCGGTTTCTCCCGTACAAGCAGTCGCAACATTCCCGCCTTTTCTTAACCCCACAGGGTTCTCATTTGCATAGTTTCCTTCCTCTCCTTGGAAAAGTATTCCGTTTCCGCTTTGGAAATCCTCACCGTTTAAATTCACAGCCCAAATTGTACTTCCATCCCGCGCAGGCGTCACTCCTATCCTCCGAGTTTTTACAGAGAGCCCCACCCTTTACATAGTGCGCATTGTCTCTTTGACAGTTTCCAAAGTTTTCGAACATTTCATCAGGACATTCAAGCGGTCCTTTAGAACACTTGTTTAGGGCCAGATTGAATTCGCAATTTGTATCGTTCTTGCAAGATTTTAAATCAGTGTAAATCAAACACGGATCTATTTCCTCTGCAGCTTCAGTCGTGGAAACCTCTTCCTTTGGAACTTCCCTCACTCCAACTTTTTTATCTTCGTCTTCCACGGTATCCTCCAAAACGATGACTTGACCATAATCAAACTCGCATTTACTCTCCGTTTCATTATATTTACACGACTTTCCCACGCAACCTTCTTTGTTCCCGTTGAATTCTGCACATTTTTGCTCATTCATTTTATCCTCATCCGGCTCACATTTGCTTCCAAACATGTTAAAAACACAAAGTAGGGAGGCATCACAAGCCTCCTGGTCTTCAAACTTTGCACAGGATTCCTCCGGAGTTGGCGGGATTCCCTTGAGGCATTCTTTACTCATTTTGTTAAAATAGCATCCAACCTGTTGATTGCAATCTTCCTCTACGGTAAAACCCTGACAGTTTTGATTTCCTCCAGAAGCCGGAGGCTTATCCAGCTCGCATGTTTCCGTTTTTTTATTATAATCGCACTGCGCAATTTTAAAACATTCTGAAGGCTTTCCATTAAACCCTGCTACGGTAAAACCCTGACAGTTTTGATTTCCTCCAGAAGCCGGAGGCTTATCCAGCTCGCATGTTTCCGTTTTTTTATTATAATCGCACTGCGCAATTTTAAAACATTCTGAAGGCTTTCCGTTAAACCCTGCGCAGAATGCTTCATCCACCATCAAAGGAACTTCGGTTGCCTCAGGTGTTTCCGTGGATGTCGTGGAAATCCCCTCCAAAGAAGTTGATACAACGCATGTTTCACTTTCTTTGATAAATCTACATCCCTCCGCCCCTTCACAGTCGTCTTTCAATCCGTTAAATAAACTACAAGCTTTTCCAACAGCTTCCTCAACGTTTTCTTCACAGTTTCCTGAAGCATCGTTGAATTTACACCCGGGCTCTGCATTGCAGCTATCCGAGCTTACGCTGAGATGTCCGCATACATCCTTTTTCAAAATGGAGAAGCCCACTCGACAAGTTTTCTCCGTTTCATTAAAAACACAACCATAAACAGAGTTGCATAACTCTGCGTCAGTGTACCCCGCACATGAAGCTGTATCCGGAACCGGAAGTTGTGTGGAAGTCCCCATACAACTTTCCTTTTCACAAGTACCTTCAGTAACTTCCGCAATGAATGCAGGGTCTTCAACTTTCTTCCCGCATTTCCCCTCCTCTTCAAAAAACTGACAGCCTGCCTCCCCCAAACACTCATCCATTGTTTTATGCACCGCACAAGAATCCTCTTTTGTAACTTCCGGTGCTTGTGTGACTTTTAATTCCTCCGCCAAGTCGGGATTTTGCGTTGTGCTTTCCCCTTCCCTTGAAGCTACGCATTTTTCTGCTTTTTCTAAATAAACACACCCGTCCGCCCCACCACAATCATCGGGATTTCCATGGAACAGAGCACAGGTCTCGTTTTGAATAGCTTCCAAGTTTGGATTGCACGTTTCAGTTGTATTGTCATAAAGGCACTTGCCACTTTCCAGGCAAAGCTCCCTCTTCCCATTGTAAATCGTACAGGCATCCCCTCCACTATCTTGTGAGCCGGCTACGCAACTCTCAGTGATTTTATCTCCCACCACAATCATCAGGATTTCCATGGAACAGAGCACAGGTCTCGTTTTGAATAGCTTCCAAGTTTGGATTGCACGTTTCAGTTGTATTGTCATAAAGGCATTTACCACTTTCCAGGCAAAGTTCTCTCTTCCCATTGTAAATCGTACAGGCATCCCCTCCACTATCTTGTGAGCCGGCTACGCAACTCTCAGTGATTTTATCATACTTGCAACCCACCGCTTCATTACACTCTTTCGGCTTCCCTTCGTAAACCGAGCAACTTTTATCATCCATTTTCACCGGCTCTTCAGACTCGCACAGTTTTGTTTCCTTGTTGTACTGACATTCCTTTAGTATCATCACAAAATTGCGGAGTTTCCTGGTAAATTGAACAATTCACTTCTTTTTTAGTTTTATTCGTTGAAAAAAATAACGACCTTCCTTCAATTTCTTCTTCTTCGATGTCGTCACAAATTGCGCCGTCTTCTATAAATCCACACCCTTTCGTTTGATTACACAAGGTCGCGTTTTCATTCAATTTAGAACAGTCAACCATTTCATTTTGTTTTTCAATTGTTAAACAAGATTTGCTATTTTTATCAAAAAGGCAACCAGCCTGACCCAAGCAAAGTTCTTCTTCTTTGTTGAAAACGGAACAAGGATCTGCATCGTTTGTTTCAAGTGGGGCGGCAATGCAAAGCTTCCCCTTGGGGATGAACTGACACCCTTCCGCGCTCAAACAATCATCCTTTCTTCCATTGAAAATTGCGCAAGTTTCGTTTAAAACTGCAGCGGGATCCAACTCACAAGATAGGCTTTTCTCTTCAAATTTGCAATTCTTCTCAGCTTCGCATTCCTCCTTTGAAGTGTGTTTTTTACAAGGATTGGGGGAATCGGTGACAGTGAGTAAGTTGGTGTCCATCGTGACCTCTTCCGGCATTTGGTACGCCACGCAGGTTTGCTCTTCTTCGTTAAATTGGCATTCACTTAATTTATTGCAAATTTCCGGTTTTCCGTTTAATAAATTACAGCCGTTTAGGGCCAGGTCGGTTGTTTCGTTGAAATTCTCAGCGATTAAGCAGAGACCGCTTAGTTCATGAAATTTACAATCTTTTTGCAATTTGCACTCCTCCTCTTTCCCTGCAAATCTCCCGCAAAGTTCTTTAGTATTGGCGGGGGGAGGAAGCGGCACGCATTTTTTATTCTTCTTGTCAAATCTACATCCATCCGCGGTATTGCACTCATCCGGGCTGTCGTTTAGCACAGCGCAGACTTCTTTTTGGAGGTATTTTGGATCCACAAAGCATATTCCCGAGGTGTCATTGTATTTACACCGGGTGTCCCCCACGCACTCCAACATTTTGTTGTTTTTCTCTGCGCAAATCTCCGCAACAGTTGGTGGGGCACCGGCCTTACATCGTTTTGCTTTTTTGTCAAAATAGCACCCAATTTGTTTATTACATTCGTCTCCGTCATCATGAAAGAAATCGCATCTTTCTCCTGGCGTTAAAGAACTTTCTAGGACGCATTTTTCTTCTTTAAAGTTGTAAATGCATTCGTCCATGTCCAAGCAAGCGTCCATGTTTCCATTGTGCGCAGAGCAGATTGTCGCGGGAGTGCTGGACTCCTCCACAGGTCCCCCTTCCGCTTTCAACTTTGCAAGGTAAAATGCACTAATTGTAAAATTCTTGTCTTGATACAGCGCCAATTTCCCATTTCCTTCTGCTGCTTCTTCCGTTTCCGTGCAAAATTTCAAAGAAAGCAGACCATCTTGTAGGGTTGTTCCTCCAGAGAAACCGGAAATTGAGAGGTCCTGTTTATTCACCTCCAGCTGGAGAAGGACATCCATTCCCGTGCAGTTTTTCACGTAGGAAGCAATATCAAGGTATTTTAGAACGACGATTTCATTCACCATGACGTGGAAGCCCTTTAAATAAAAATTAATTTGATAAATTAATTGCAGTTAGTTAATTAATTTGCATTTGTGCGTTAAAACTTACCCGCTTTCCAGGTCGACTATACCAGAAATCCAAAAATTTCAAGCAAAGTTCATAAACCCCGTCGTCACTCAAAGTCATGTTAAAACTCTGACATTTTCCTGAGTTGGGGTCCTGTGCAACTAAAACTCCCCTCAGGAAAGTCCCATACAAAGTTAAATCCTCCTCTGCAACATTCTGAACTTGAACTTTGTCCCCTGCTTTGCATTTCCCTGTTTTTGAAGCAGTCAAATCCACGTAAACAACCCCTTTTAAATCCCCCTCGGATGCTTCCTTCCCTTCGTATTCAATCCCCCTGGAGTCTTTCACCTTTCCCCCTTTCAAATTCACTGCAGATACTACATTTTCAACTTCACAGGTTCCTTTTCCCTCTTGATTTCTGCATAGAACCCCTCCCATCGCATAAAACGAGTTCCCCCTGAGGCAATTTTCTTTTCCTGGTTTTAACTTTGCACAAACCGGGGACATTCCTCGGTCGGAACACTTCCCCGTTTCTAAATTATACTCGCAAAGGCTTTTCTTACAGGAGAAAGCGTCAAAATCTGCAATTGCCAAACAAGGACTTTCTCCCTCCACCGGAGCTTCCTTTTCTTCAACAAATCTGCAAATCCCTGTGGCTTTGTTGTAAACACAGTCTTCATCCTCTCCGCATTCTTTTTCTTTATTATTCAATGGTGTGCACTTGTCCTGCGGCAATGTGGATTTTGGAGCACATATCTCCGTGTCATCTTCATAATAACAAACGCCACTCCCCTCACAGTCCTTCTTTTTCCCTTGGAACTCCTCGCAAAGCTCTTGATCATTCAAAGGCTTCACCTTGCAAACATTTTTCACCTTGTCGTATGTACAATTCTTTGTATTTCCGCACTCATTCGGTTTTCCATTAAAATCCGAGCATTTTTCTTCAATTTTCTTCGGCTTGCAGGCAGTGTTCACCTCGTCATAGTAGCAAATACCGGATTTCTCACAACTAAACTTATTCCCGCCTAGTTTTTCACATATTTCTTGTAAAGTCGGAGGTTTCCCTTTGCAAGTCCCGTCACTCTCGTAAATACACATTTCAATCTCACTGCATTTTTCCTTTTGGCCGTTAAACTGCGCGCAGATGTCGTCCTTAGCCGAAGGCTTTTCTTTGCAGATATCCGTTGAGGAATCAATACTGGCAAAGTTCCATTTTCTCACAGTCTTCTTTATTCCTGTTGTAAATTGCGCAAGCATCTGGAGCTTCTTCCGGTGCTGAAGTTATGTTTAAATTACACTTGTCTTTGGTAAAAGAACAGGTCTCAATCTCGTTGCATTTTTCTTCGCTTAAACTGGAACATTCCTTTTCTAGAGCGGATTCTGTTGGAAAACAAGTTTTGGAAAGGTTTCGATAAACACAGGACGGCACCCTTGAGCATAACTCTTTATTTCCGTCGTGTAATTTGCAAAGGTCTTTTTGTTTTATTAATTTCGCCTCGCATAATTCCTTCTTTTTGTTAAATAAGCATTTATCTGTTTTGTTACATTTGGACTCGTCTTTTTGTAAACTTCCGCACATTCTACCAAGTCCTGATAAGCTTTCTCCTTCGGCAAGGCCTTCAAAATCTTCGAGTTTTCCTAATTTTTGAAGATAAAAAGCGGCCAGGAGGAAGTTTGGAGGACGGCTGGAGTTGTACAGCTTTCCTCTGCTGATTCTGATCGAAATGGAATTGTTTACAATGAAAGAAGTGTTGAGTCCGGGTAAATGAAGCAGAGTGGCTTCGTCAGTTACGGAAATAAGCATGTTAAGGTCCATTACGCCGTATTTTTCAGTGTAAGCTTCCAAATTGAATTCTTCAACGAAAAGGATGTTGTTCAGGTACATGTTCATTGACTGGAGCAAAATAAGACAAAAAGTTAAAAATATGTATTAAATTTGGCACGAAATTTGAAAATTACCGTTTGTTGTCTCGCTTCTAGAAAATCACCAAATTTAAGTGAAAGTTCAAAAACCCCATCCCCTTTCACAGGAATGTCGTAAATCAGACTGGGATCATCCTTTCCTGAGGAATCTTTTGATTCTTTAAATTGGCCACTGATATAATTCCCGTAAAGTTCTTCATCCCCTTTTGGTGCCCCCATAGCCGCTGCATATTTTCTCACAAAGTTTTCACTACCCACCGGAAGGAAATCCTTATAAGATTTGTACTTCACCCCTTGGGAGTCCGTGAGTGCCCAACCGTTTAAATTCACAGCGGACATTATCTCGTCCGCGGTACACTTTCCTGTATTTCTTTTCATTATAACAGAGAATCCCACCGCTGATGTAATAAGCATCGCTTCGTTTGCAAAATGTGCTCTTTTTACATGTTTTGCACGCTAAAAAATTTAAAAAATTAGCAATAATTACGTAAAAAGAGTTTTTCTATTTTATCTCACCCTGTCCCCCAGAAACGCATTTCCTCGTGACTAAATTAAACTCGCACTTGGCTTGTCTGCAGGGATAAGCCGTGTCATGTTTGGAACAGTCACTGTTTGAATCAGAAGTAATCCTTTGGAGTTCATCAACAACAGAGCATTCTTCGTTTGGAGAAAGTTCTTCTTCTGGTGACACAGTGGTTGCTTCTTCATCTCCTCCTTCTTCTCCTCCAGATCCTCCCCCACTTGCCCCACATCCTTTTGATTTTCTTGCAAAAGTACAGCCAGCTTTTATACAACGTCTAGGGTTACCATTGTAGACAGCGCAGTTTCTTTCCGCCTCTGAGATTGCTGAAGTGGTTGCTTCAACGTCTAAAATAAATTGTGTTTTAAAAGTGCAAAAGAGAAAGAATTGGAAAGGGGTGGGTTACCTGATTTCTCAGAAATGCAACTTTTCGTTTTAGAAATATAAAGACAGCCTGCTTTTCTACAGGGTTTCGGGTTTCCTGAGAAAATAGCACAGTCTGGTTCTGTTGTTGACTTTGGTGCGGATGCCTTTGTTGTGTCTAGTTTAATGCAAAATATGTTTTTTTTATTTCAATTATTTCAAAACATTTTAGATTTGTGTCAAAGTGAAATAAAAACAAATGCTTGATACAAAATTCTTTAGAAAAGTTTTGTTTTATTTCACAAAATTTGACACAAAACCAAAATTTTGAAATATTTTAAGAACCTTCTTCTTCAACTACGCATTGTTGAGTATCTTCAATAAACAGACAGCCTTCTTTCCGACACTCACGCGCTTTCCCTGTAAACTCCGCACATTCCGCTTCAGTCGGTGGATCCTTCCCTTCCTCTTCCGGTTCTATTTCAAATAGCTTAATTAGCAAAAAATTCTAATTTTTAAAAGTTATTTAAATTACTTGTCTCTTCCACTACACAATCCTTTGTATTCGGATCATACACACAGCCTGCTTTTCTACAACCCTTTGCGTTTCCGGTGAAAGCTTCACACTCGGCTTCAGTTGCAGTCGGGCTTGTCGGCGTTGTTGGAACTTTAATTAAAAATTACTAATTAATATTTAACTGTCGTTAAAATCCTCTTGGCTGTAATTATTTTACCTTCCTTTTCAGCATGGCAACCCTTCGTTTTCTGAACGTACACACAGCCAGCTTTCCTACATGCTCGTGGAGTTCCAGAAAATGTAGCGCAATTTAATTCCGTTGTGGCTTCATCTGTCGTCTCAGTTTCTTCACCTTCACCGCCTTCAAAAGAAAACATTTTAATATGTTTTAATTAACATTTAACTTTAAATTAGTTACCTGGCTCAGTTTCTGAACATTCCTGAGTCTTCTCATTGAAAAGGCATCCTGATTTCTTGCAACCTTTTGCATTTCCATTGAAAAGCTCACATTCAGAGTTTTCACCGGTGGGAGGCGTTGCGATTTGCGTCTCCTCTAAAATAAAAATCAGTTAAAGCTCAATTTAATAATAAATTATTTTCATTTTGAATATAATTTACCGAATTCTTTAACAGAGAGACATCCTTTTGTTTTCTTTACGAATTTGCAGCCATGCTTCAAACATTTTTCTGAGTTTTTAGCAAATAACGCGCAATTTGGTTCTGTTGTGGTCTCTGGAGGAAGTGTTGTAGGCGGTTTGGGTACATCTATTAAGATAAAATTAATATTTTTACAAGAAAAAATAAAAAAGACTTTGAAATTTACCATCTTCCGTTTCAAGCACGCATTTCTTTGTTTTTTTAATATATTCACAGCCTTCCTTTCGACACTGTTTCATTTTCCCGTTGAATTCCGAACACTGGGCTTCAGTTGGAGTTGGTTTTGTTACTGGAACTGATTCTTCTGAAAATTCAAAATTATTTGCTTAAATTTCAATGTTTTAAAAATATTTCATAATTAATTTTACCTGGCTCTTCATTAAGACAAGCTTTTGTTTTCTTTACGAAAACGCAACCCGCCTTTCTACAAGCTTTTGCTTTTCCGGTAAGTACGCTGCAGTCAACTTCCGTTGTTACATCAGTTTTTGGAGTTGTTCCAGAATCTTTAATTTAAAATTAAATTTTTAACTTTGTTAAATATTTTTTAAATAAAATAATTTACCGTCGCTTTCCTCCACGCATTTATGCTGCTTTGTTAAATAAACACAGCCTGATTTTCTGCAATCTCTTGGTTTTCCATTAAATTCCGCGCATTCTTCTGAGGTTGGAGCTTGCTTTGGTTGCTCGTCTGGAAATATCAAATTAAATTTTCAATTAAGAAATTAATTAAGTTTTTTAAACGTTTGCATACCTGGTTCTTCCACGACGCATTCCTGAGTCTTTTTAATGTAGAGACACCCGGCCTTTCTACATGGAAGGGGGTTACCTGAGAATAAAGCACAGTCTTCTTCCATTGGCTTGCCAGTTGTGGGTGGAAGTTGCTCATCTAAAATATTATCCACTCGTAATTATTTAAATTAACTTTACAATTAAATTAAACAAACCTTCGTCCAAATCCACAACGCATTTTTCTGTTTTTGTTCTGTAAAAGCATCCGGATTTTAAACAATCCCGCATTTGTCCGTCAAATGATGAGCAGTTAGCCGAGGTAGGTTTCACTTCCGGGTTTTCAACTTTCTCTGCAAAAGTAATTTCGAATTATTTAAATATTTAATTACATTTTTACTGAAAAACTTTGCTTTTTAAACCTTTTCGTGTTAAAACAGCGCAACCTTCCTTTCCTCCTTCTCCTTCAGTTGCATTACCTAAGCCAAGACATGGTTTCTTCGAAATGAAAGGCTTTGGCGACTCTTCTTTAAAATCCGGATGATCTAACGACCTTTCAATAAAATCGGGCTCTTCCTCTTCTTCATCAAATTTCACCAGAGACCAGGCGCTAACGTGCCAGTTGGAATCTTCAAAATAGTCGGGGACTCCGTTTCCATTGCTGAATTCTAACGGAACCATCCCCTCTTCAATTTCCGATGAGGGGTGTCCCGTCAATAAAAGAAATTTCCCTTCACTTCGCACTTTAAAATAGATGTTGATATCCAAACCGTGCTCTTGTTGGGTATACATCAGCACGTCTAATTCTTCAACTATGTGGATTCCGTTGAAACGGATGTTCATTGTCTGAAAAATCAAGATTATTAAAAGAATTCTCAATTTTTCCCGTAAAAATTGTATTTTACCTTATGCCCCGGTTTGGAATACCAAAAGTCCACTAATTTAATAGAAAGTTCATAAATTCCGTTTGCTCTCAATCGGGATTAAATAAACCAGGCTGGTTCCCGGCGGTCCAGTTAATTTCATCTGATCTTTGGTCCTTTTCAAACCAATCAGATCCGCTGGTTGATGCCCCGGAAATAGTTCTTTTGGATTTCCCGAAACAAAAGAGCTATAAAGTGGTAGATCATGTTTTGGCACGCCTTTAACATTTGCCATATTCCCCAAAACAAGTCCTTTTGGAGCAGTCAAGTAGTCAACGTCTGAATACGCCTGGTACACAATCCCTTTCGAGTCCGTGTGCTCCTTTCCGTTCATATTCACAGCTTGGATGACTTTAAAGTTTTTGCAGATTCCGCGTTTTTCAGAGTTTTTACAAAGAAAGCCTCCAACAGAATAGAAGGCACCCTTTCGGGCGCATTTTGAGAAAAAGTCGAGGGCATATGGCGAGCATTCTAAAAGAAAATATTCCAAATTCACCTCCAAAGCCTTAATTTAAAATTGTTGCGGGAAATTTAAATACCTTTGACTTCCGGAAGACACCTCCGAGTAACCACGTTATATTCACACTTTGCCTTTCTACAACCCAATGGGTTTTTATCATTTGGGCTACACTGAGACAGTCCTTTTTGCACAAAGCTTCTTTCTCCGTATTTAATTACGTGAAAAGCCGAGACTTGGAACGCTCTTAAATGGGACTCTACTTTTTTATTGCAGAAGCCTATCTTCAGCTTCTTTCCCTCCAGAATTTCAATAGGTTCTTGAGTTCCCTTCACCTTTAAAGATTTCATTGTTGGCTCCACTTCAAAGTAAACTACAACATCTAACGGGTTACATTTCCCGCCTTCCGCCAAAGCATTTAAGTTAACTTCAGCCAAGATAGTTATTTCGTTTAATTTCACGTCGAAAATCTAAATGAAAAAATAATTAAATTTCGAATTTAACGGGGGGAAATTAATTTACCTTTTGCTCAGCCTTTGAAACATTTGTGTTCAGCAATTTCAAATGCAATTCGTAAAGTCCATGTTCCCCGATGACTATCTCGTATGAATAACAGCCATCCTCAGAAATCTCAGTGTTCCCCTTAACGAAAGTTGTGTACAAGTTTTGGTAATCCCGCGCCTTAACTGAAATGCCAGAAATGTATTTACAACTTTCCACAGCATCCCCCTCCGCCCGCAACCCCTCTACGGAAGCAACCCCTTTAAATTTTGAAGTCGCTTCGGATTTAAAATGAATCCCGTTTTCGTCAACGTGATCAGGTCCGTTGAAATTAATCGCAACGAGGGTTTCCCCTCTTCCGCAGGTTCCGCGATTAACAAAGTTTTTACAGAGGATGCCATCCAGATAATAAAAAGCGTCTTCTTTTCGGCAAGCATGTCTGTCAAAATCGGCAACGGCGCATTCTGAAAATTGCGTAATTTAATTTAATTGTTTTGCGGTGGGCTTTTAAATGTTGCGAAATTTATTTAGAAAATTGCGTAATAAAATAAAAAGATAATGTATGTCTGCAGAATTGTGATTAAACCTTAATTGCTAATTAAAATTAAGATAAAAGTTGAAATTTACCTTTAATTCGAGTCTGGCAGCTTTTACTAAACAAGCTGTACTCACAGTCTTCTTTCAGACATTCTTCCATCTTTTCATCCCACGCGTTACATTCATCCTTCGATTCTTTCATCACTTCCTCTCCAAATCCAACGACGGACATGGCACTCATTTGAAACCCTGGATTGGCAATGTCACAATGCCCAAAGCAAAACTGGAGCTCAATCCTGCCCTCCAAAGTAACCGGTTCGGGATGTCCCTTCAATCTTAAAACAGTTCCGGAATCTTCAATTTCAAAGTAAATTACAATATCCACAGCCCTACATCTTTTCCCCGCTAGTTGAAGTAAATTGACCCCAACAATTACGAAAATATCGTTCAGTTTTATATCAAATATTCCCGCGTTTTCTGAAGTTGGCTGTGCATATAAAGACTTCAAAGTGAGTTCGTAAACCCCATCGTTCCTCACCGGAAACCTGTAGGACATGCACCCGGTGGGTCGGGTGGGAGTGGCTTTGCTGTGGACAAAACTTTCATAAAGTTTTAAATCTCCCGGGTCCGGAATCCCTTCCAACTCCCCCTCGCAAATGTCCTTCACCTGTCCTGCCAATCGAAGCTCGTAAGGATCAGAGCGGAAGTGGGCGACGCTTTCTTCCGAGTTGAATTTTATCCCGCGAGAGTCTTCCATTTCTTCCCCGTTAAAGTTAACCGCCCAAACAACTTTTCCTTCTTTGCAATCCGTCTTGGATTCTATTTCCTGTCCTAGTTCCCCGTTTTTACAGAGGATTCCCGCATCCGCATAGAAAGAGCCGGGACGTCGACAGTCAACTTCTTTAAAAGAGGAAGAGGAAAGGGAACAAGGTTTCTTTTGCCCGTGGCCAAAAACACACTCCCCCGTCACCGTGTTGAATTGACAGTCATTCAGCAAACATTGATTTGGGTCGTTCCTGTGCTTGTCGCAAGGGTCTACTTCGATATTATGCGGCATCTCGTCTAATTGCACAACGGACCAGGCGGAGACGGTCCAACTACCGTCGGAAAAGTGTTCGGGGACGCCGTTCCCATTGCAAAATTCAAGTGCAACTTCCCCACCCTGGATGGAAGTAAGTCGATGCCCTGGAACGTTTAGTTTTTGACCGTCCTTCGTCACCTGGAAGTTTACGTTGATATCCATCGCGTAGTTCTTCTCCTCAGTGTGGGAAAACACGTCAAGATCTGTGACAATCTCCAACCCGTTAAACCGGATGTTCATGGATCTCTTCCCGGACTGTGTGTAGGAGAACTCTCCGAGTTTAATTGAAAGTTCGAAGATGCCCTCCTGCACAATCGGAACTTGGAACGTGAGACACTGCTTTGTAAATTGTTCTCTTGGATTCCCACTTAAATACGTTGAATACAGCGGGAAATCCTCCTCAGGAATGCCCAGAACCTTTTCTGATTTTGCCTTATGAAGCCCTGGAGGGCTAACATGAGGCGGAGCAGCTTTCATCCCTTGATATTGTATCCCGTACGAATCAGTATGCGCTGGACCGTTTAAATTCACAGCTTTTACAACATTCAACACCGCACATTGCCCTTGATCTAGAAGGTTCTTGCAGAGCATCCCACTCTTCGCGTAGAATACGCTTGGACGACGACACTCGCTTTTCCTAAATTGGCACACGGGGCAGTCCCTGTCTCTCACAACGCAACTTTTCTTGCCGATGTTGTACTCACATTTGGCCCTCTTACAAGCTGGGGATTTCCCGTTGTGGAGTGAGCAAAGGAAGTCGTCCATTATTTCGACTTTGTCCCGGGGCGTCATCTTTCCAAATCTAATTATTGAAAAAGCACTAACCCTAAAGGTGGGGGTGGGCACGGTGCTGTCTTCGCTGTTGCAAAATTGCAGCTCCATTTTCCCCTCCAAAAGAAGTACTTTTGAAAAGCCCCGAACGGTCAGTTGACTCGCGCCGTTTTCAACTTTAAACTGGACAGCGATATCCACAGCCTGGCAGTGTTTTCCCCCGCCAAGTCGAAATATATTCAAGCCTTTTAAAACCGTGAAGGAATTTATCTTAACGTCAAAATTCCTTTCGTGGGTTTGCTCCGCTGAGATGGTGTCCAACGTCTTCACAGTCAATTCGTAGTTTCCGTCTTCACAAATCTCCACAAAGTACGTAACACACTGTCCCAGACTATCTTGCCCCTTTCCGTAAATAAACCCTGAGTGGAGCTCCCACCCCTCCGGTTCATTTTCCTCCGTCAGTCCCTCAATTTCCGGGCATTCTTCTTTGCTGAGCTTGTCAAAAGCCCGGACTCCATCAGGATCATATGTCGCGTCAACAATGGAAGACTCCCCGACGTATTCAACCCCATTGGCGTCCTTGTACCCATCCCCGTTTAAATTCACGGCGAGGATTACATCACTCATTGTGCAATTCCCTTGAGTCCTCGCGCTCTTACAGAGGAGCTCCCCTCCAACATAAAACGCCCCTTCGCGACGGCAATCACTTCTTTTGAATTTACAACTTTTACATTCTTCAATCACCGGCAAACACTTCTTTGTGGATTCAATGTAATCACACCCCGCTTCTTTGCATCTGACGGGAGCGGAGTCAAAAGAAAAACATTCAAGTTTTAACCCTTCATCGTCCAAATCCATTTCATCCGCTTTCCCCGAAGTCCCCTGTTCAAATTTATTTACTGAATACGCAGAAACAATAAAATACGGCTCTTGGACGGCTCCCATGCTGTTACAGAATTTTAAATCTAACTGGTCATCAATCTCAATCGGCTCCGAACTTCCTTTTAAATGCAGAAGAGTCACGGAATCCGAAACTTTAAAGTTTACAACGAGCTCCACAGCTTTACATTTCTCTCCTCCGGCTAAATCAAACACGTCAATTTCCACAAGAACGTAAACCTCGTTTAATTTCACGTCAAAAGTCCGCGTATTATAAGCCTCGGAGTAAGGATCCATAAGTTTCAGAGATAATTCATAACGGCCATCTTCGCAAATCGGGATTGGGTAGGAAATACACCGTCCGGGGCGGTTAATTGAAGAATTTGATTCGATAAAAGTGCCATACAAGGACCACCCATCAAGAGCGGAGTTTACTCCGGTGATTTCCGCACAGTGGTCAACTGCATCTGAGGGAACGCGGAGTTTTGAAGAGTCTAAGACTACATCAGAGATTAGGGACTCTCCAACGTATTCTGTACCTCTTCGATCAACGTGGTTTTCTCCGTTTAGGTTAACCGCGATCATTGTCTCCGCCACTTGGCAGTAGCCTTTGATTTCCGGGTTGTATTCCGGCACCCCATTGTCATTTGCGTAGAAAACGTTGGGCCGGCGGCATTCGTATTTTTCTTCTTGGGATTCATCCCCTAAAAATTAATTTAATTTTAGTATTTTAAATTTTAAAGTAATTATTTCCTAATTACAATCTTTTGTTGGTAAGAAACACGCTCCGGTTAACTTGTCATAGAAGCAGTTTTTCTCAACGCAGTCATGAGAGTTGTAAAGGTAGTCCTCGCACACTACCTTGTCAGCTAAAAAATAAAATTTAACCTCAATTACAATTATTTTTAAATGCTTTTTTATTTTAATTTACGTTCGTCCAGCAATGTCTTCCCATCCTTTTCAAATAGAGTTACTGACCAAGCGCTAACTTGCCAAACTGGCTTTATCCAAGGAGAGTTAGGATTGGCACAGGCAGAATTGCAAAATTCCAAAGCAATTTGCTTATCTTGAATAGGCACAAAAGCATAAGTCAGTAATTGCATGTACGCAGCGTCATGTAACACCCTGAAATTCACATTCATCTGCAAAATCGCATTTCTTTCTGTGGAATAAACCGACAAGTCAATTTCCGCCCATAAAGTCAACCCGTTTAATTTAAAAGTCATCATGTTTGTCGCCGTATCCTCTTCTTCTTCTCTGAGAAAGTCTCCCAGTTTAATAGAAAGCTCGTACTTTCCATCTTCTCTTATTGGAATCCAGTATTTCATACATTGTGAGTCATTTCCGCCGGAAACAAAAGTTCTGTAAAGGGATTCTTCATCAGTGTGGATTCCAATAACGGGTCCCGACCAGTTCCCGAGTTGTAAATCGGCGGGGCCTTCGAAAGGTACTAGATTATATGGAAAGTAACGAATCCCTTTTGAATCATGGAACTCATGATCGTTCATGTTTACCGATCGGATAATCCGCGCAATTTTACAATTTCCACTTTCAATTTGATTAAAGCAGAGGATTCCCGCGGTTGTGTAGAACGATTGGGCTCGTCTGCATTCCGGTTTCCCGCCAAAGTTGCACATAGTACATTCCAAATCTATAATTACCCCAAATGTTGTAAATTACCGGGAAATTTAAATATTTAAAAAATATAATTGAAAACTTACTTTTAGGACTAGTTTTGCACGTTTTTTTCACCGAGTCGTAAGCACACATTGCCTGCCTGCATTGGCAAACGTCGTCCCCGTAAGCTTCACAAGTATCGGTTGAAGTATTTCCAACATCCACATGGGGCATCCTAACTACAGAAAACGCGCTAACTTGAAAAAATGGATTTGGCACGAAGCAATCGCAGTTGCAAAATCTAAGGGAAACCAATCCATCTTTAAGTATTGTGGAAAAAGGATGAGGATAAGCTCCAATGTGAACAGTTCGCTTAATCGTGTCCACAAGCAAGTTAATATTAAAATCAATAGGAACGCAGCGTTTTCCCCCTCCCAATTTAACCAAATCCACGCCAGTTGCAATGGGAATATCGTTCAAGCGAATGTCAAAACTTTGAACATTCTCTGTTTCCGAATTCGGCTCTAAAAACTTCATTGAAAGTTCAAACTGACCACTTTGACAAATCTGGATTTCAAACGTGAGGCAACCACCGGGGGAGCGTCGGGCGTTGGATGAATTCCCGGAAATGTAAGTATTATAAAGCACTTCTAAGTCTCCAATTAATTCTTTTAATTCTTCGCATTTAGCCCCTCCCAGTCCTTCTTCTTCAACTGGGGATGAAGCTGCGGCGCGAATTTGCTGCGGGTCGCTTACATAATCCGGCAGAAGCATTTCCGGGAGAAAAGCAATCTTGTCCTTTGTAAGGGCCCCACCCCCGTTCAAATCCATGCCAAAAACTGCGTCCAAATTAGTGCAGTTCCCAGACTCTTCTAAATTTTTACAGAAAATATTGTCCTTTATGTAAAAAACGTCTTTTCGTCTGCAATATTGATCCGTTTCAGGAAATTCGCAGTCTTTAATCGGCTCCGTGTTGAATATTTTCACAGCTCTGCAAAGTTTCAGTTCTTTATTATACTGACACCCATTCTCCGTACATTTCGTGGAATTTGAATTGAACAGCGAACAACTGATTTTCTTCATATCTTCGCTTATTTCACAAATCTTCGTATCATTTCCAAAACGCATCAAAGAGAAAGCGCTCACTTGAAAGAATGGCTTTGGAACGTGGTCAAATTCACTATTGCAAAATCTCAGGTTGAGAATCCCGTCAAATTCCCGAATAGGTTCGGGATGTCCGTCAATATGGAGATATTGCTCTTTTAAATTCACTTTGAAAAGTACAACCAAATCCGTAGCCACGCAACGTTTTTCCCCAGCGAGGCGGTAAAGATCTAATCCGATCATAATTGTCACGTCGTTCAGTTTTACATCAAAACTCTGTTCAAAGTACCCCAAAAACCGTTATTAAGCGGGAAATTAAAATATTAAAAGTTTTAATATTCTTACGTGATAGTTGACATCCTCCGAGCCAGCATCCAAAGCTTTGACAACCAACTCGTAGTTCCCATCTTGGCAGATAACCAATCGATAAGCAACGCACCCTCCATAGACCAACTTTGAATTGTCACTTTCAATAAACGACCCATACAGGCTTTGCTGATCGTGGTCGTCCACATTTGGAATATCCGAGCAGATTGTAACCCCAGCGGTGAATCTTAACCCGTCCGGGTCATCAATTTGATTCAGAACCTCATCCTCAGCCGCGTAAGTAATTCCACTGCTTTTATCCGTTATTTCCCCACCGTTTAAATTCACCGCGTATACAGCCTTCCCGTCACAATCCC
>JAANSO010001114.1:0-19503 GCA_036507315.1 Lepidocyrtus fimetarius | reverse complement strand
GACCATTTTCTGCGGCCAGTGGAAATCTTGGAAGACGTTGCGCCCGTCAAAAGAGTAAATGGGAGGGGGACGCGTTACAAACTTGCCGGAGTTTTGGAATACATCAGTCCACGAACTGAAGAGAACATCGCCTTTTGTATTTACAACGGGGAAGGTTCGATCCGACAATTTTACAATTGAGGTGAGATTCTGGACCCAGTAGAACAGGAATGCTCGGAAGGTGCCTTGGAGGTTGGCGCAGCAGCGAGCTTGTCTGCAAAAAGAATAATCCCCACTCCAGTTGGTTCTGGGCTGCCAAGCGAATCTAAATTCAAATAATTATGAATGAGGATTATTGATGAATAGTTTCCGTCTCTTGTTTGAGGCTTTATTACCCCCAACGCAACGTGGAGAAGATGTTTGGGAACCCTTTAAAGATGAAGATCCACCTGCTCCACCAAGTTGCTCTGTGCATGAGTTGGTCGTTTTGTTTCTGTTTCTCGAATTTATTTGCTCTTACCAAAATTAAATTTTTAAAAGAATTTCCATTATAAAGTGAAACTGATATGCCAGTGCAGTTAGCCAGACAAGTGATCTCTGCTTTAGTAATTGCCTACATAAAGAGAAATAGAAACAGACATAACAGTGCCACAAAAGACTTGAAAAAAGTGCAAAATATGCCATTGACACATATAAACATTTACTTAATTAGCCACGCTTGCATCCTATTCTCAATGTTTTCTGCAATTTTATTTAACCCTTTCAAATAGTAACTTGTCATCTTACTTTATCCAAAAATGGAAGGTTTTATGTATCATTTTTCATAAATTGATCGTGTCTGACTAATTTTGCCTACTCACAAAAATGTAAGGTGGTGGTGATGGTGTCGGGGTAAATCAGCGTGTCTCACTGACAGAAATAGGATTTATATGCAAGCAAATTTATATGAAAAGAAAGAGAGGTGATGAATATAATTTCTGCAGATTGTGTTTAAAATTGTGAGAAAATCTGGCATGACATGACAGTAAATGTGCATCTTTCATTTTATCACGCATAAATAATTTTAACTTTCAGGCTATTAAGTAACCAGTTCTTTGTGTAATATCCTGTGTGCCTTCTATTGGTTTTTTAAAATATTTTAAAGGGTTTTTTCTTGCTTGACTACGTCCATAAACCACTGCCGCACTTCATTGATGCAGATTATTGTGAGTGATGACATGATGGAGTTGTAATTTAAAAGTTGATGATGCGATTCAGTACAAAAATAAAGATGGGGTCTATCATGCGGTACACAATTGAACATTCCATCTAAATTCAACAAGTTAAAAATTAATCCCTAAACAATGTTTTTAAGTGCTTCTGTACTTTTTTAACGTAACAGTAGCAAAAGTTGTATTATGTAGAAAAAAACGAATGCATAATCGCCCTAAATAATTGGATAAATCAAATCATAACGTTGTTTATGACGGTTGTTGAGCTAATTCTTGCTTCATGTCAGTTTTCTTTTGAAACTTTGTTTCAGTTATAGTGTGGCTGAAATGTGTTAGTGCCTTATTGAGCAATAACAGACTCTTTAGGTTGATCCCTTGCAAACAAAGGCTAAAATTGCATTTTTTAAACGTGATAATTTTTGTTTACTTTTTTGTGTGTACATTTTGCGAGAGACAAGTTAACTTGGTAAATGATTTTATAAAGTGATGATGGTCCCTTATAATAAAATTTCTTATTTGTTGCAAAAACTTTGAGGGAGGGACGATGATGGTTAGTGGTTCATTAAATTAGTGATGACTCGTAAACAAAAGTTTTTACTTGTTATGCAATTATTTCAAAAAAAATAGAATCATATCTATTGGATAAAGTTTGCTGTTTGCAGTGGTCATTGTTTCCGTCGCAGTAGTTAAACGGACAGTGACGTGACAGTATATTAGTCTAGAAAAGGTTTATGTAATGTCATTGGTGTATGATTTTTGAAAAATATCTTTGAAACACATTAAAATGCCAAAACAAAGTTGTTGGTTTTGCATTTCCGGCCATTCTAAATGAATTCTAAAGCAACAGCTTGGAGTTACCCGAATGAGGACACGAACAAAAAAGTATGAGGCGAATGTCACATTTTCGGGTAAGCTTTAAAACAAAATTTTGGATTGTATAAAAAATTTTAATGAGCTTCATGTTGTCTTTTGGTGTTTTAGGTATTGCTAATTCTGCATTTTATGACAATTCATCGTTTTCCAATAACGGTTGCCCTTCAGCTAATGAGTCGGGAAGATGCAGGTACAAAATTTTAAAACGTTTTAAATTCTAAACTTAAACTTAAATTAACAATTACTTGTGTTTATATTAGAAACTCACCAATCACCATTTGGCACAATTCTCTTTGCCTCGACAACAACTTCCCCAGATACAAGTGGAAAAGAAGACTCTCCAGACACTCGATTTAATAGTTTTAGCAATAAAATTACAAGTTCTACAGATAATTACAGTCACTACTTAATCGTGACTTCAAATTCCTCTGCATTGTCTCACATTGACCCAGCCAGCCACGATTTTTCTCCACAGGCAGAAGCAAGCAGTTTAATTGCTACAAACTTTAGTAATAAACCATTTAAAAACCCCAAAGTTGTTTTGACGCTTAGTCTAAGATCTAAAAATAGCATCAGTAACGACAAAGCCCCTCCAAATTATTTTAATGAAGGTGCACCAGCAAGCAACAATATTCTTTTTGGTAGTAACGTTATCAAATACGACACCAGAACAAATCGCCTCAGTATTCCATCAATTGTTCCAGAGGAATTGGAACAAGGAAGCGAAAGTAATATCATTCCGTTATCCTCTGAAGAAGAAGATGTCGGAGATGGTGAGACAACTTTAATTAGCGTAATCACTGAAGGACCACTCGTAGAAGTTCAAAATCATACCCTGCGAACATTAAAAATCTTGGAGAAACTGAGGAGCCTGACAAGTCCAAAAATAACAAATCCAAAACCATCTGTCGCAAAGAAGGAACCATTTTACGGGTTTAAAAAATACGACAACCTTCACGCAAAACTTTCAGCAGGAGTTTTTGCTCCATCATCATCTAGAGCATCGCCAGTACCGGATAATAATGTGCCAGTACTTGGACACTTCAACGTCCAATAGCCAAGAACAATTCAATTTTGAAGAGACTCGCGTAGCAGTTACAGCAGACCAAATTGGTGGAAATAGACCAACCACACAGCCATTTCATGTGTCTCCCACAACCGCTCCTCCACCAACAACTCCAGTTTCTCGCTTCAATCGAAACAATTACCAAAATAATGCCGCAGCGATAACAGCTCTTGGAGGAAAGTATCCTCATAATCATGCGTTTGCTCCTACTCAAGATCCAGTTTCAATGGTCCAGGTACATAATGACGACTTGAGTGTTGAGGACTTTCAAGACATTCGCCGAGCAAATTTAGTGTTTGGTTCAAAAGTTGGAGCTGATCCTCCAAAGCTTCCTCCTTCAAAGCCAAAACCTACAAAACCCTCATCTGTATTCCAACCCCAACATCAAAAACAATCCTTTACTAGTAATGACGTAGAAACTTCTTCCGAAGAAATTGGCAATGAAGCGTATGACGAGAGGCCAGCTTTACCTGTACGTACTCTCCAACAAAATATTGAGAGACGGCCGCAGGTAGTAATTAAAACAACTCCACCAACAACAACTACGACTAGGAGAACGACTACAACTACAACAAGACGCCCAGTTTTCCTTCCGGAGAGGAGAAGTGTGCCTGAAAAGGCTAACCAAAACCAACACCTACAAGCTTCTACAACAGGAGTAAAAAATGAAGCTTCAAATGACAATCTTCCATTTTATAAAGAACCCGGCGGTGTTTTCAAACAGCATCAAACCGTTAATCAAAATCGGTATACTCCGAGCATCAATTCAAATCTAGACAGTTTTGACTCTGATCAAGAATCCAATTACATTCCGCAAGATGATTTCCATAAAAAGAATAAACCAGGAGTGAAATACGCTCCAAAACGACCCCAACCTGTTTACGCAAATGAGTTAACGGGCAAATCTTATCCTGCGTCTCCACCCGCCCAAGAACTTCCTCCAACGCCACCCATCCATAATGTTAATTCACAACCTCAGTTCGTCCCAGTTCAGCCTGTGCTTATCAACAATCCTCAACAATTTGCAGTGATTCCCTCACCCACTCCCCAAGTGGTTGTGAGTCACCTACACCAGAGACCACAACAACCAATCTACTATCAACAACCCACTCTCGTAGCGCATGTAGTTCCCACGCAGGCAATGTATCAGCAACCAGGATTTGTTCCAATTTTGCATCCACAGCAAGCATTCCAAGCTAATCCAATTCAACCCCAGCATCACCACCATCCTCCAGTTCCTTACCAATCACCGCAACCAGTAAACTCCAAATTCCCACAAAGATATCACCCTAATTCAGATAGCTTTTTTGGAAGTCCAACTCCAGATACCGAAAATAATTCTCAAAATACTGGGAAACCAAGACAAGGCAATAAAAGCAGTTCCAAACCCAAGCACCAGTTAAGACCTCTTACTGACTATCATGGAAATGAAGATCGTTTCCAAAATCAAAGAGTTCCGTCTCCTTCCCTGCCGCAACAAAATAGATATCCTTCACGAGATGATAATTCTCGTGATAGTAACGATAATGACGACCTTGACGATTTTGGAGCTCCACGTAGAAACAATAATAATGTTAGAAACCAATATGGCTATAACCCAAGAGGAAGCCAATATGACAGAGGAAGGAATGCAAATGATGGCCACACACCCGGACGAGATACATACGATCCAGAAGAGGAATCTGGTATTAAAGATGATGACTATGTTGAGCCTAATTTTAACAATCAAAGACCTGTCTATAACGAGCCACCGGTACAAAGGGGAGGAAGAAGAAGGGAACATGATGATGGTTACCGGAATCATCATCAAGATAATGACCGTGAGGAGCAAAGGGAACGTAACCACAAAGGAAATGATAGAGATTATCCAAGCAAAGACAAGTCTTTCCGTCCTTCGCCCCAAGATTTCGGACCAATAAGGCCGTCCCGCAAAGGTCCTTCCGAATTTGGAGGGGTACAGTTTGATAATCCCAACCTACAAATAGAATACCCAAACAGGGAAAATGATGATTTTGACCCCAGAGGATTTGGGGTTGGGTTTGGGCCAGCTCCGGCGTCAAACATTCAATTGGATCCCATTTACACCAGAACCATTAAACAATTTGATGAAGAGACTTCCAAAAACAAAGACAGACAAAAACCTGAAAGGCACACGGAAAGAACTAGGGACGATGATGACGAGGATGAAGAACGTTCTTCCGGAAGACGGCACAATAGCCATAGGCCTTCTTTCGAAGGAAGACAAAGGCAAAAACAAGACGATGAGGATGAGGAAGATGACAGAGAAAACTATTCAAAGAGAAGATCTCCTCCGCGACGAAATAATCGTGAGAAAGAAGACGAAGAAGAAGAGGAGGAGGAGGAAGAAGAACGTCCTTCACCAAGTGGTAGGAATAGGGGAAACAGGAGAAACGACGATGATGAGGATGAAGAGGAAGAGGATAATACTAGGCAACGGGGGAGCAATGAGAGAAGGAGGAAAAATGACAAAGAAGAGGAGGAAGAAGTATTTTAATTAATATCTACTTAAATCTTCTTCCAGTTTTTGCCGTTTTACTCTGTGTGTATTTTTCATTAAAATTTGTGTGTATAATTTGCAGGAAGGAGAAGAGGAGGAGGAGGAAGAAGAAGATTCAAAAAATCCCAAGTCTAAATCTAACCACAAAAAAGAAGAAGAGGACGAAGATGAGGAGGAGGAGGAGGAAGAAGCAGAGGTAAAGATTCATTATAAATGTGGAATCTGATTTTAAAATGGTTAAACAATGTGCCAATACTTGTCCTGAAATTTTAGGAAGAGGAAGAAGAGAAGCCACCACGGAACAGACAACGAAATCCAACAACGACTTAAAACAGACCACCAAAAAAGAAACCCAAACCACCCCCTAATGAGAAAGCAGGTAAAAAAACATTTCAACTAAAGAGTCTATTACCTTATATATCACTATATATTTAATATATTAATATATTTTTCAGGTGATTTGGAAGATGATATAAGGCAGATTACAAGAGAATTTGGTGGAACAATTGTGTTTGGTAAGACTCTTACAAAGATTTTAATTTTGCAAAAATTTTTGACTTTTCGTTATTTTTCCATTTTATTTTCAAGATCAAAGCCAAAGTGGAAAGCAGCCAGTTATCAAAACACTAGACGGGATAAGAATAAGCCCACCAACAAGTTATAATGCGTCAACTAATGCAACTAATTTTTTGTTCCCCTTAGCCAATAACCCCCTTCCAGTTTTAATTAAATCTCTTCTTGCCCCTGACGCTGTGAATTTTTCATCCGCAAATAATACCAATACTGACGACAATCATACAAAAAATAATTTCAAATTTACCGTTAATAATGATAATGACAATACCACAAGTACTTCTATTGATTCTCCGTCAACGCAGGTAATTTTTGACCTGTGAACTATTTATTGTTTTGTGGCAAAAATCCTCGAACAGAAATGTTTCCAGTCATACTATAAGGTAGGTAAAGTAGGCGATACTTCTAAGGGACGACGGAAGCGCAGCAGGACCAGTAAGGGGAGCATTCGTTATAATACAAATATTAAAATATGAATGTAATTAATTTAACATGACTTGGAACTTGGAACCCTTCTTCCTCCAGTTTACCACGGAAGTTGCCCATATAGCTACAATTACGGAGAAATATTAGCTGGATCCTAAGGAAATATTTATTACAAGCCTCATATCAACTACTCATTATGCAATTTGGAATAAATAATTGATCATTAGCGTTATACGAGCTTTTGTGATTAAATACACTTGTTTTAGTGTACAAAATATAAGAATAAATGAGTAAGTTGGTTTCAACTTTAAAGGCATTAAATTTTAATTAAGGTTTTCGATTAAAAAAGTTGATCCATTTAGTATTTTTATATTATGAACTTTTTTATCTATTCAATTCTAAGAATCCCACATCCTTTCACCTAATTTACTGCCAGACTTGCTGTTTTTGAGATCAAAAGGTCATTTTTACATATCTATTTCATGGAATTATTAAAAAATAAATATTCAAGATTGAGAAACAAAGACAGTCCAAGTCAAATATCTACAATTGTGCGGTAAGTGACTATTCTTGTGAATTTTTACAAGACGAAAAGTAGATACGGAACGATCTATTTTATATATGCATAAATTTTAAGGAAAACCTTATTTTGACTTTTAATCTATTCCAGTGTATTACATTCTGGGCTTCTGTACCAGTCAAAGGTCCCGTCGCATTCGTTGTTTTATCCACTGCCAACATCTCCTTTAATTGCATTCTCAGCTTAAAGCCAACCATTCATACTCGATACGAAGGGATTGGAAGACTTTCCCAAAGGAAAACTCAATTTAATCACAAATTTTTAAATTTTTACGGGAATTTAACAAGTTTCATTCAAAACGACTTATTTTTAGACAATGGGAAAGTTCAGTCAGACAGTAAAGAAGGAGATGAAATTTTACGTATTCAGAACTTCACTTACAAAATTGAACAAAATGTACTTGTTTTAAATAAATTGGCGACTCCAGCTTTAGTGAAGTTTCATTGGGATGGGACAAGCGGCCAAAATAGTTCTTTCCTAGTTATTTACGATTTGCTGGCAAATGGAACACGTTTCACATAGTAAAAATTAATTTTTTGGGGTAAAGTGAGAAAATCTGTAATGCTACAAAGTTTTAAATTAATTACAGCATACTGTAACTCGTCAAATTGGACTAATGGAAAGTGGATTTTTGGCACTGCAATGGTGTTTCTGATTAAAAGCCCAATCCACAACAAAGTTTTATTCAATATTATCGGAAATTAGGTAAGATCACTAACAAGGGTGAATTATCTTTGAATATTTTGTTAAAATTTCAATTTAATTTTTATAAGAGCAATTAAATTCCGGAAGCTGGAACGAAACGTCCAACACTTCATGCACAGAACGACTTGGGGGAACAGGTGGATTTTTATCTTTCAAAGGCTTCCAAACCTCTTCTACACGTTGCATTTGGGTAATAAAGCCTCAAACAAGGGACGGAAACTATTCATCCATCACCCTCACTTCGATAAACCGAAACAGTGGAATTTCTTACACGAGTTTATACCTCACCTACAGAGCACTCTGGCTTGCTGTGGAACTAACCGATAAAGACGGTGTTTTATTGCCCACTCCAAAAGTAACTGATTTGCTCGCCATTGCGTCATACACGCCTTGGCGAAGCTGTACATTTTATGAAAGGGAGGTCTACATCATTTACTCTTCAAAGCCTTCCGTTTTTTACAAAGATTCAGCTTACGCTGGTACGGAACGAGATATTCAAGCGGAAGTCCTGCAGAAATAACCACTAGTCCTCGATATACATTTCTGGAGGGTGACCAAGGCACTTTCAAAGGAGATGGAGTCGATTCCCTTTCTCCAATTTTATACGATGTTTTTATCTTATCGAAAGTGTCTACAAGAAACATTTTAATGATTTTATCCATCGTACCTGAAATGCACTTGGATCTCGTTCAAATCCTTCCGGATAGTGGACAATGTTTTGCAAATGAAATTTCAGTGTTTACTAAAGTCGGTTCAACTTTTCAGAACAGGAGTTTGTAAGTTAAAATTCAATTTAATAATTAAATGCAGTAGTATAATCATTTACGATTTCTAAGGCATTGCAAAAGCTCAAGGAATGTGACATTATGGGATACGGATGGACTAGCTTTGATAGTAATTAATAGGAACTCCACAGAGAATCAAAATGAAAATCAAACTATTTCAGTTAATTATAACTGGAGGCAAGGTAATCAATCATTGCACTTGTTTACCTGTAGTGGAAATCAATCTATATATTGCTAAGATAATTTTTTCAGGTAAACGTTCAACGACACTTAAAGTTGTGCATAATGGCAAGTTAACTTATAATAATATTTTGACATACATAATGATTCATTTACAGATTAAAATTCAGGCAATTTTGTTGATTAGTGAATAAATGCGGAGGATTAGTCGTGGGCGCCTCAGGCACAATCAGTTATAAACTGAATCAGAGATACGAAGGGATTGAACGATGCATTTGGCTGTTGCACGCTTCAAACTGCTCCAGCATTACTTTATCTTTAAAAGGAGGTGGTTTCTACGGAAGTTCCTATCTCGTTGCGAACACTATCAATCCAATTACAGGGGAAATTGAAGAAAATGAACGGTCGACTTTTACGTAAATATTAATTAGTTTAGAATCTTTCAATTTTTAAATTACGCAGATTACTAAGAAACTACAAATTGTAATTTAACTAGCTCGTCCACTCCAACCCACCACATTTTCTGGGACTTTCTAGTTCTTTTATTCCAAACACTTAACTGATCAACAATGAGAACCGGCTTCTCAATGAAGTTTCAAGGGATTGATTGTCGCCAACAAGAAGAAGACGATTCAAACGAGTCAATTCCATTTCGTAGGGATTCCACTCATTTTGAAATGCGTCATTTCTCCTCCGCCCCCAAAACCGTTTTTTACAAAGTGATTGACGAAACAAATAAACAAAGCTTGATCAGAAATGAGCTCCGTGTAATTGCATACAGCGAGCCGGTGAGGTCATTCGAAGACACTTACAAAATGAACATCTCACTGGATTGGAAAAACGGCAATTTTCAAAGGGAAGAACAAAACGGAATTTGTCTTTCTGATTCCGTTAAAATTTAAACAATTAGCTCGGAAGATGCTTCAACTTATTACAACTCTGCAACGGTGCCGGTCTGGCTAGAGAAAGTTATCCCCGGACATCATCTGTTTGCCACGGGGTTGTAGAGAAAGAAGAGAAGACTGATGCATTTGATACTGACCATTTTGCGTTTTTAGTGATTTACAAAGTGATTAATTAGCATTCGCAATGAAAGCGAAATTGATGACAAAAGATGGGTTGAGTTCTCATACAGGAAGTTTGATCGTTTGGGGCTTACCGTTACAACGACGACTACGACTCCGAGATCAACCACAACGCATAGGCATCGCTTTAAATATACCTATGAGTGGAGTGAGTTGAAAGAGTATCGAATGCATCTCTTTCATTTCTTATCATTATCATCATCGTCTGTCTGTCCCCAAACGTATCAACCTCGAGTAAACTAAAAACAAAACAACTTTGCGCAATTCAATCCTAAATATACTTATTGAAGCAAGATAAGCGGCATTACTGCATATTATTCAGTGTTTTCCTTTTAATTTACAAGTAGTAGACAAGCTTAAACTAAATGAGCATCAAAGCATCTTTAAATCTTCTCCAGACAGGATTTCGTAATTTACCAGGGAAAGATATATATTTCTTTGTAAAGTCATTTCATAAAACAAAGTTAAGCGGTAAACAATTTTATTTGGAGCATTATTATACGAATTAAAGTAGATCGATCGAAGATAATATTTCCGGACCTTTAAAGATTAAGTAGTTAATTTTTAAAATACGCAATTGTAAAAAAGAGAAACTATTAATTGAAGTATTAATTAGTTTACCATTATGCAATTGTGAAATAAGTTAGTCTTTAAAATAGAAAATGAAAGGTTATCAGAAGGGAACTTTGGTGCAGTTACTGCGACAACTTATTGAAGACATCAGTTTCATCATCGTCGAGCAAAACACATTAAATTGAAGAACTCCGGCACATCAATAATATTAAAAAATGGATAGGAAATCAAAATAAATCGCGTTACCAAAGGAAAGCCTTCAAATCAAATTTTATTTCTTCAATCCGCTATTCAATTTGATGATTTTGCAGTTGGCAGGAATGAACCGGACACTTTCAGCGTTAAAATGGAATCGAATCACACTGAATTGGAAATTCAAAGAGAAGGAAGTAACGGAAAATATGCAATTTTCAACGGATGGGATACGCACTACATACTACACAAGTGAAGAATACGCAATTGATTTTATTCGACGAAAAGGAAGAAAAGAAATTGAAAATAGGCATTTATAAAATTTAATTTTATTAAAAATTTCGAATCTTCCCTAACACGTAAGCCTAAAGTTTTTAAAATGGAAGTTTACAATTGTTTTTACAGCCACTCGACTAGGAGCATTTAAGTATTTACATGATTAATTAAGATATGAATGGATTTTAATAATTTAGTTCTTAATTAAATTTATGTACATAAGCATAGTTATAAAATACTGCTGGATTAATGATTCGGGTAGCTTCCTTAAGCACTGATTTTCTCTGAGTTTTCCATCAAAGTTCACAATAAAAGTCAATTTTTACAATTACAAAATGTTATTGAACACACTTAAAAACTTTCTTACGATGCCTTGCTTTGATGTAGGGCGAGATCAGCTACTACAAAATATTTACAACTTTAAAACAGAAATTGTTTAAATTATTAAAGCTTATTTACACAAAGCCAATGCATACAAATTTCTGCTTATTGAGAAAAATAAGCTTTAATCTTAAAATCTATCTGGTGAAGAATCTTAGGAATTTATTAAATTTTATGTAAAATTAATAAGCTTATTAGTTTAAATTCAGATTTTAAATACTTTATTTCAAAAATGTACAAAAACATGAGATACAAAATTATGAACAAGTTTAAAATTAAAATTCGCACCATTTAAAAAACTTTTGTCAAGATTAACTGAATCTTACGAATTGTGATGAACACTTTACACCCTACATAAATTATACTCTACGTTTCCAATCTGTATCAATTTCTTTAAAAAATTTCAGTATTTTTTATGTTGACTTTTTGATTATTTTTTCAGAAAGATTACGCAATATTATCAGAACCAAATTAATGAATACCTCTGCTACTATCAATTTTTGAGTGGGTCGTCTCTTGACTATTTTCTAAACTATGAACTAAATCATAATCATCAATTGAATTGAGTATATTCTTCAAAAGTGAGATTGTGCAGCCTTCCAGAATACTTTGAAAGGTTGACTGGGAACGATGAAGAAGACGAAACTACGGGGGAATGTGAAATAGCCTCTTCTGTTACGCTTTGGAGTTTATTCTCCTCTTCCTGGACATCCCTTCTTCTTCGGTAATGATGCTGACTAGCAATTTCAATACAAAGAACGATAAGTTTATGATTACAGCTAATTCTTCTCCTGTCCCATGAGCTCCCCTTTGATAAAATCCGAAGCTAGGCCGACACTTGACACAGCGTCGGTATGCCAAGCGTCGCAGTAGCTTTGCCAAGCTCTGGCCCCGGTTGCGTCCGCCCCATGCCAGACCATTTTCTGCGGCCAGTGGAAATCTTGGAAGACGTTGCGCCCATCAAAAGAGTAAATGGGAGGGGGACGGGTTACAAACTTGCCGGAGTTTTGGAATACATCAGTCCACGAACTGAAGAGAACATCGCCTTTTGTATTGACGACGGGGAGGTTTACGGTCCGAGAATTTTACAATGGAGTCGAGATTCTGGACCCAGGAGGAAAGGAATGCTCGGAAGGTGCCTTGGAGGTTGAAGTTGCGAGCTTGTCTGTAACAGGAATAGTCTGCGCCGCGGACTCCGCGCATGTCTCCACTCCAGGGTTCGTTCAGGGCTGCCAAGCGAATCTAAATTAAATAATTGATTAATTGCGTAATAAATTGAAAGATTTTAATTTGCATGTGATCTATATTAGAAAGAATACGTTAGTCTTACTTGTTTCATTCCTCGCTACAAAGAAGCAGTTAAAAAGTACAGAATGTTAATTTAAATGTTAGTGAATAGTTAAATTTTAATTGATTTCTTACACTTGGACCTTCCACTCTGTTTACTAAACTGGAAGCTTCGAATGGTGGCCGGACTAACGGAAGTTCTGTGGTGAGTTCGACATGGCCCATTACGGGAGGTGCGCGTATTAGTTCGCCCATCTGTGTTTATAAAATAGATTTAAATCAGTGATTTCAAAGGTAAAATGCTTGGCTTCATGTCTAAATATAAGATAGATAAAGCTTACAAGAATAGGTTTCCATCCTTCAGAAACCCTTGTGAAAAGACTTTCTTCGTCTTTCACAAAAGCAATCGTTCCCATCGGGGAGTACTCCGACGTTTTGAGCATACTTTCACGGGAAAGGAAAACAACAGCTCCGGGAACTACTTTTGTTTCTCCTCCGCCACCGTTTCCTGGAGGACCAGCGGGACCTAAAATTAATTTAAATTCAAATTGTAATTTATTTTAAGCAGATATATAGGAATTGTTTAAGTAAATGTACGTTTACTATGAGGAAGTAAATCACGAAGCCGTGATTTTAAACTTTGTTTTCCTGTCCCAATGCAGCATTAAAATAATTTAAATGATTAGTCAATAAAAAGTCACGAGAAAGTCTTTCAAATATTTTACCTGGTGCACCTGCAGGACCAATTGGACCGATTTCTCCTTGCTCACCTACAATGGACAAGCCTGGAAGGCCTGGAGCTCCTTGGTCACCTTTTGGACCAGGAGGGCCGGGAACAGGTACGTATAAACCGCTGATTTCGTTCTCGTCTGGCTTCCATGGGGGACCGGGAGGGCCTTTAAATACAAAAATTATTGGAATAAGTACAAAAATTGTTAAAAATATGTATGATTTTTTTTATTATTTTACCTGGTGGACCAGGAGGACCCGGCGGACCTCTTACACCGGACACTTCATAATTAAAAAAGTTTTCAGGAAGAACGGCAGGTTCACCTTTGTCACCTTTTGGTCCCTGAATAGCCAGTCCCGGAGGACCTTGTCGACCCTGCAAGACAATTAAAAATGTTAATACGACAAAATCCATGCTGAATTTGTGTAGGAAGTGAAAAACACTGACCGCAGCATCCATCTTTATCCATAATTTTGCATGAATAGAAAGATTTAAATATTACTTCACAATGGATCTTAATTAAATTAAAATCATTATTGCAGAAAAATACTTACCGGCCACCCAGGTATGCCAATTTCACCGGGTGGACCAGGTGGTCCAGGCTTTCCCCGCTTTCCTCTCCTTCCCCTATCCCCTTTGTCTCCTTTTGATCCAACGCTTGGATAGCTTCCGTCCATTTGAATAGCAGGCCCCGGCGGACCAGGTTCCCCAGTGTCTCCTTTCAGGCCTGGTAAGCCTGGCATACCTCTCTCACCCTTTTGAAAGTAAAACGTTTTAAATGTTTTACAATCAGCTTTTATTTAACTAATTTACAGATGCCTGTAGGGTTTTCTTTTCAAAATTAACATACCGGGGGACCCACAGGACCACTATCCCCTCGTTCCCCCTTAATCGTATCAATCGAATTCAAAATTTCGTCCAAATTCACTCCACCAGCACCAATTCCCGGAGGACCCATCGGCCCCATGTCACCTTTCGCCCCGTCCTTTCCAGGAGCACCTGGCAAACTCGTCTATTCCCGCAGCTCCAACATCTCCTTTTGGACCGGAATGGCCTCTTTCTCCTTTCTCTCCGCGTCCTCCAACCTGACCCCGTTCTCCTTTATCTCCCATTGAGCCCTAAATACAATTTTCATGAACAGCTTTTTCTTAATTTATTAAATTATGCTAATTTTATTACTTTCTCTCCTTTCGGGCCAATTACACCTTGTTCCCCTCTGTCTCCTTTTGGACCTGGCATTCCCGGCCGAGCCATCATTGCTCCACTTCCACTTCCTCCGAGAGTGTCCTAAGTATCAAGTTACAAGTCAATTAAAAACATTGTTGAGACATACTCAAACTTTCTCTACTTTCTTCGCTACAACTGCCATTTTATATTCCATTCCCAACCTTGAGTAAATTACGCGGTCTCCAATCAGGCTGGGTAAAAACGCAGCGTGAAAACAAATTCATGAGTTCAAACAAAGTAATTGTTCATAATAATGTGCCAATATTGAGAATTTTTTATTCAATATATCAAATAATTCCCAGATGGTTTAATTGAACCATGTAACTTACATCCAAACCCAAAAAAGTTGGAGACCCTGGCGGTCCTGGAGCCCCTGGCCTTCCTGTTATTAAAATTTAAGAAAATATTTAACGAAATAAACAAACGTAAATATTTAATTAAAGATTCATACCTGGCAAACCCGGTGGACCAATGGCACCCGGATCCCCTGCAATTCCAACGAGTTCCGTTTTAATTTACATCCAATTAATCAAATAAATAGTTAAATTAATCTTTCCTTACCTTTTGGACCTTGGATTCCTTCTGGACCTCTTGCCCCTGAGCAATAAAAATGCAAATGTTATTATTGCGTAATAAACACGCACAAAATATTGATATTTTCAGCTTACCAAGATCGCCTCTTTCTCCTTTTTCTCCCCGAATTCCTTGCCTTCCTTCAACTCCAGGAACGCCTGGTGGACCTACAGAAATCAATAATATTCAACATTCTTAAAATACCCCAATATGAACAATGCCTGAAGATTCCGAGGAAAATACCTTTAAACAAAAATTCTAAAATCTTTTTATTCATTTTTTAAGACCGTAAAAAATGCCGGACACTTTAAACAGTGAAATAAACTCTTTTTAAAGTAACACTATCTCTAAAAGAGTTGCAGCATAAAAATTGAGTTAAATTGAGTGTTTTTTCCAACCTGCTGTGACCCGTTGGACCGGACTCTCCTTTCTCTCCCGGTAATCCTCTTAAAGTCTCCGGAAGCTTTAGCAAGATCTCTGTGTGATTGCAGCTGCACACTCCCCCACCCGAGCCAACACCACCAATCAAGTCGGAATCGAAACCGTCCTGAGAAAAAATGAGAAAATGTCACAAAAATACAAGTACAAATGGTCATCATCACAATCGTTTTTTATTCTAACAAGTCTGTTAGGAAATGATCTGGAAAATTATTCAAATGCGTTTATCTCAGTAAAAAGATAGGGAGGAAAGAAAAGTTCAAGAATGAAGCCATTTATAAAAATATTACAGAATTTTAACATTTAAAGGCGTAGATTGGAATTCGTCCGCTGCGTAACAATATTAAATTGTAGACTCAATTAAGGAATCATTCACTGTACCTCATACCACGAAGTGTATTTATTGCCACCACCTGGAAGCTTTTTTGTTGCGGGAATAAACGGGGTCATGAGAGGAGGGGTGTCCTTGTTAACTTTGTCCTTCCCTCTCTATTATATTTGCATACCCAAACCGTGCATCAGGGAATAAGGAAGCAGGCGATAACCCCGGCCAAAATCGCAACACAAATAGCAAACATTGTTAGCACCATTGTTATTAAAATCATTGAAGACAATCACCGTCATCTTCATCATATTTACAGTTTTATACAATTACTTAAAATTACGTTAAATCATTAGCAAAAAGCCATATCATACATAAAAAGCCAAAAAGATGTTTGATTACGTTATAAAGCAAAAGTAAAGATAAAAGAACGGAAGAAAAACGTGTCATGTCCTTTTCAAAGTCAATCGGTCCGCAAGTCTGATGCGCGTCTCGTCCTCTCGGAATTTTTTAAAATGCTGTCTTTCTAGATAGAACAGGTTCGGAGTCTTCGGGCAAAACGGACCGTGACACTGCATACCACCGTCATTATGTACATTGTTTAACAGTTTTTATCGTTTTTAAGATGAGCAAAGGTTTAAAATGTGAACAAGCCGGCAACTCATTTTCTGCAAAGTATCCGAGAACCCAACAGCGTTTGATCTTTTATCATATCCTTTCTTCCTCTGGCAAAATATTTTTGTTTACTTTGTAATTAAATGAACGAAACAAGAAAACGGAGGGGCACGTTTCAGATGATAAATTTTGAGACGAGCAAATGTGAAAAGTAGAAAAAAGTAGGTAAAAGGGGATATATGCTAATTTTTTATTGTATATTGTACTGACGGTTATGTATTAACTGTTTGTAAAGAGAGATATGAAAAAATAAAATGTTAAACAAAGGAATGCGCACGCGATCCTTTACATAAGTGTGAATTTTAAAAGAAGCCTACACGATGATCTTGAATTTAGTGCGTTAAAATTACAACAAATTTTAAACTCGGCTTTGAATCATTTTTGTTTCCTGAATTGTATGAATAAGAAAAAAATGTGTTTTGTTTTGCGATCGCACCTCTGACCCAGGAGCCCCCTGGAAGAATGGGTGGTCCAAGTTGGAGTCGGGGGACGGTGGAGGCCTTGGGGGTGGGGGAGGAAGGCCATCCCCACCTGCACTTCCTAACTCTTCATGGTTTAATTCGTCGTCGTCATCGTACGTCTTTCAAAATAAATTTAAAATAAATAAAACTTCCAATCTAAGGTAGCTTTATCTAAAAATCGTATATAATATACCGGATAGTCATAAAAATCTGCTAAATCATCCGTAAAATCATTGGCGGATCCTTCAGTTGAGCCAAATGACTAAAAACGTAACAAAAAAGCAAAATAAAATCCAAGCGCAAACAAACTAAAATTGCGTAACAATGCTTTTTGCATAATTACTAAAAGCAAAGCAAACTTTTAAGTTGTTACCGACCGAGAAAGCATCTTCACACTGGACTTCACTCACGATGTGGTTCCCATACAGTTTCAACTCTTGAATTGCACCCTTAAACACAACGAGCCAGAATACAATTCGAAACAGTTCAACCAACATTATTTTTTCCTTTCAATCTCCTCGTCAAAAAAGTATCCCGGAAAATAATGATTTTAATGGTTTAAAATCCCTCATGACATTTCAAACACTTTTCATTTGGCAATCGTAATAAATATAGCAACGGTAACAGCATTTTTAATTAATCCTCGTTATCTCCTCCACTTTGTAAAGAACAAGTTTTGCTGATAATAATGTTTTATAATGATGTCGTATCTCCTGATTATGCAGATAGCAACAGCGTTTTTATCTCGTATCAATTTTCCGCTTCAAAAGAACAAAAGCTTGTGCTCAAATAACTCGCAAAATTCTTTTGTTTCTGTTTTGAATATTTTTCAGTGCTAAAGAAATAGTTTTAAACAGGATTATGAAACGAGAGAAGAGGAACTGAGAATAAAGAGATTTCGGTAATTAAAAAGGACGCACACTGCATGAATGATTCAAGTTGATTAAATCGAGGCGAGCAAGAGGGGAGCACTCTTATCACATGCCCAGGCTATTATTAATTTTACAGGTTTTCCTCCTGCAAAAAAGTCAATCGATTCTTCGATAACAATAGAAATTCATTCTGCTTGCAAAAATTCGATGCGTCATCGTTATTACCTCAAGACTAGACAATATTAAAACACGGAGGAAAGTCAGAAAGAGATCAATACGAGATATAATTACATCAAGTTTGGAATTTTTAAATGTTACGTTATTAAGAAACCGCGAGGTAACCCGAGAAGGTCAAGGTTAACGTTTGAACTTTACATGAAAGTAAAAATCTCGAGGTAAAAGCCAGTCTTGGAATTTCATTGCCTTGCCACAATGGAAAAGGTAGTGCCTGAATACAAGAAAAATTTAAAAGGACAATGAAAAACTTGTTGAATCATCCAAATCTAATTAATTCCCAACCAGGGCTTGTCCTTACTTGACTCAAGACTTGAATACATTTCCTCAGTTGCAAATTTTATCTCCTTGAATAATATGATCAGGATATTGATATTATTATCCTGATTTTGCTAAATAAAGTATGCATTGAAATTATTCTCACAAAATCATAAAAATTGCAACCAGGTGTTGTGATTTTATGTTAGTGGTAGACTTCTAGGCTGCAAACTGTTGCTTTAAATAAACGTATTTACTTCATATAAAGATTATTCAATATCCATATATTGAAATTGTGTAAGTTTACTTATGAAAGATATGACTGCAATGATGATTATTGATAACAAATCATCTGCATATAAAGTATGGAAGTTAAGAATTTTAAAATGGAAAAGGTGAGTGCTAACAAAAAGTAATTTCTTTTCTATGTATTTCTCAAGAATATGAATGAATGAGTCAGAGTTGGAGTTTTGAATGAATGCACTCTCCTCTTTTCTCATTTCCATTACTAATTTTACTGATTTTACTCTGGACTGGACTCGAAAGTAGAATTGAAAGGATGGGTTTGGTTGAATGAAAAATACTTATGCAGATTGCATAAATTTACTCTTTCTGTTGTAAAAATCCCATCATCATTAACAGTTTGCAATATTTTTTCAAATAAAACTATTTTTCAAGAACAATTCCAGCAAATCTCCTATATTACTAGCAAAATAATTTTTCATACTTTGAGTTAGAGTCATCTATACATTCACTAAATAAAAATCCAAGATTATTTTGTTGTGGTCTTTTACGTTAAACTAACGATAAATTATGTTTTGTTGTAAACTGCATTCTTAAAATTCATTCATTTCTGCTTTTAAAAAATCAAATGATAACTGGAAATTACCAAATTTGGAAACATTATTGAGTGCGACTTGTTTTATATCCTAATATTTCCTTTTTCACATTTCATAGTGCTGATAAGGAGTGAAACTAATTTGCAACCACTTTAAAAACTCATTTCTTTAAGTACAAACTTTA
>JAANSO010001113.1:0-19508 GCA_036507315.1 Lepidocyrtus fimetarius | reverse complement strand
TCTATCTTTGTGGCATACATTTTTACGTGAATGAATTCCATATTTGGAAGGTTTAAAACATTTGGAGTTGTATTGAAACACGAGGTGTAATGTACGCCACACACAGGTGAAGTCTTCAGGAATGAAGATATCCTCTAAGATTAGTGAATGATGAAAAGATGATTACATAATACAATGTCATAGAGGAAAAGAAATATTATGTAAGTTTAAGACTGGACAATGAAAAAAGCTTTCGTTTCGATACGGACCTACCTGTTAATTACCTTCCCTACTGTGCAACGGTAATAACTTCATACCAATCCGATGAATTTATTACCTTTTTTCAATGGATTTGCTAGTTTAATGATGAATTAATACCAAATGAAAAGGACATGCAGAGAACCGATGTTTTCAACTTGTTCCAACAAAGTCGAGAAGAACCTTTTAGGTAAAACGGTGATATGGATGACATAATGGGAAATGCATGTGCATTAGTATAATTTTAAGTTTATTGGGATTTTATAGACTGTTGATTGAAGATGGATCGTAAAATGCACTTTTTCATCTCAAAGATAGTTTTTACGGGCTGATAATTTAAATGCGGAAAACGTTACCTTCTGAAGTGTTGACAACCTTTTGCAAAATCGCACAAATTTTCCTTACTGCTACTTGTTAGGTAAATAAACTATAAATCAATTATGACTTTTACGAGAATTCTAAAAAGTCGGGGATTATTATGCAATGATATCATCTTTAAAATGCGCAAAAAGTGCAATGCCGTTTATGCAGGTATTCTATATGAAGTGAGTTTACGCCAGGTCAAGTAAGCTTGTCTCAAAGTTCTGACCTAATCCTTAAGTTATTTTTAGTGGTAATAAAACTACTAAAAAAGCTAATGCCATCTAATATTTATTCATCCGTGGTTTTTTCATTTATTTAATCAATTTGCGAGTCAGTTTTCTTTTCTTAAATAACAAATTAAAGTATGTTACGCTTTTTTTGTTAGTTCTCATTAAACTCTAGATTTTTAACAGTTAAAACAATCTCTTTTACATAATTTACAAATCTGTTTGTATGCACACAATTCTTAACTTAAAATCGCTGTTTAAATACTCATCGCAATTAAAATATCATCTTCTTTATAATTAAAAATTAAATACAAGACTGAGACCAATCGTTTCAAAATAAAATTATGTGAATACGATTTGACAAACCATTTTTAAAAACTTTGAAAGCTTTAAAAAGTTAACAAACAAAATCATTTCGTTATGCTTTTAAATAATCTCTATTTCTTTAAAATTCGTTGCAAAATACTGAAAAATCCTTCATTTCGAGTTTTTAGGGAGTTAGCAATGGGCATTGAGACACTTTGGTGAAGCGTTAGCAGGACTTTTTTTCTCAGGACGGAAAATGTGTTTCAAAGGAAGGCACTAAACTAAAAAGCCTCTTTATTGGAAAAGCAACTTGCTTTATAAGGAAGCGCTGTATCCGTTAATACGGAGTTGTGAGAGCGATAATTAAATTTTCATACGTAAATAGACTTCTATTTATATCCTCAAACTTTTTTCTCATGACTATACACAATAAAATTATTTACAGAAAACGTACACAAATATATTAGATAATACTTTAAAATATGTACAAGATGTATATACACAAAAACAAATAAAAACACAAAAAATCTTATTTAAAAACACAGAGGATGGGATAGGGGGAAATATTTAAACACTTTAATTTAACGTATTAGCACTGTTTTATTCCCCCTTTTTATCTATCCCCTCTATTTAAATTATTATTTGCAATGATAGAAAGTTCTTGTCACAGTGCAATTTTTACACTCCACTTGACAACACCATTGAAAAGTGCAGTTGCACCGTTCCACAACTTTTTTCACAGAAATTGTATACCCCCTCCCACAACACATCAGGTCACACCCGTCCACCCCCATTGAAGAAACATTACAAGCTCGCCCACTCGTCCCAGACACTCCGTATCTTTTATCACGGTCACAAAAGTTTGGAGAGTCCTCGTAAAAAACTAAATCTTTTTTCGTTGGAGGTTTATGATCTGGATTGTAAGGCTTCAACTGGAATTTATACCGGCCGCCACGACCACCCCTTCCAACATCCCGGAGCATTCCGGCGTTACTTATTTGAACCCTGGAAGCTCCGTCAAACCGGTCCTTTAGCGCGTTTCCAACTTCTCTTAAGGGAGGAAGACGCATCCAACATGTTTGCATTGTGCAGGATCCGGACATCCCGTGACATTTGCATTGTCTCCTCATCAATGATTGAACATGCTGCAAAAAATAAAACACGTTCTGGTTAGGTTTTTTCCAAGGAAAAGGAAATAAAAACATTTTCTTAAGTTCATGTCTAAATAAGCTTAAGTGGAGCTTAATGGATTTATAATGAAGTGCTGCCATATGCAATAATAACTTTTTTTAAAAAACTTTGTAAAAGTATCAATAAACATGTCATCCTTTTGTTGTTTCTTTTTAACCCCTGAACAAAGTCATGTGTCGTGCTTGACATGTGTACAAGAAAAGAAGTCAATGTGTACGGAAACGTTGTTGAAAAAACAGAAAAAGTTATCCTGCATATAAAAGCGGAAGGTTTTCATATTTTTTACAAAATGGAGAAATAAAAAACGGAAGAAATTACCGTAAATTACAAACCCTTAAAAATTGTAGGTACTTTTGTAAAAAAATATGATTGTCACGTATATTCCCGTGTCTTTGAAAAGAAATATGACGTAAGTTTGGAAAAGACTCAATTTACACAGGGTCATAAATTTGTCTTAAAAATGTTTCTTTAATTGAATCTTTAAAGTTCGTATCAAATGACGGCTCACGTGAGCCATGAAAACTTTAGGAAACGGAAAATTGTTTAAAAAAGGGGAACTTGAATTTTTGAACCGTGTCATCATCAAAAACAATAATTTTCATCTGGACACATGCTCATATAATAGTCAGGCTGATTTCTTTTCCATAAAATTGCTGTGGCTTTTGGCTTGCACGTGCACTTTGCTCGTCACAGTTTTTAGTTTAAACTACGGGTGACATTCAAAACGAGAAAAAACTGAGAAGGGAGCTGTCATCAGCGTTGTCATTTTGTCATGCTTATAAAAATATTCAATTTCTTTATTGTTGACAAGAGCAGAAGCGTTAAACTTTATTATGCAGTCTCACACATTCCTTCATAATTTCAAGAAATTCTATCATTCTAGCTACCTGCTTATCACGTATCACTTATCATCATTAATAAAAATATTTTAGAGTGGAATGAACTTACAATTCTGCCTGCCTCGTTGTTATGCAGATTCATCCTTCCCCTCATATCCTTTGCTTTCTCCCCAGCGTCTACAAAATCCCTTGCGAATTTATACCCAAATTCAATATTATCCGAGCAGGAACCCCATTTCCAGTTCTGATCTGGAGTCATTGTCCGACTGTATTTATTATGCAATCTGTAGTCACAGGTACAAGACTCGATGGAACCTTCACTACAAGCTCGGACTACGGAGTGGGTCATGGCGGCGCTGGTCATCGCGTAAATGAATGAAGATTCCCTGCAACCTGGAACAAAAATTAATTGCATTTTAATTACATTTGCATTTTTAAATTTAATGTTAAATTTAAGTCTACACCCTTTTTGCTACTCTTTCACAAAAGAATTGAATAAAAACGCATAAAAAAGAATTTGTAAAACCTTCATTCAATTCATGGGAATGGGCAATTCAAAGGCTTGTCAAACATTAATAATTCAAGCGTGACCATGTTTTGAAATATATTCATCCATTTTTAAACAGCAAGCCTTCTTTTTTATGAATGACCATCCTTTAATACTTTTACCCTTCAATTTCCCTTTTAAAATGTTTTAGCTCTCAATTTCAATACACAGCTATTGACAAGGATGACTAGGAAAAGACGGATTATGCTCGGCTAATATTAGCATTTTGTAAATAAAATCTATTCGCTTTGTCAGCATGATTTGCTGATGTTTTCAAAAAAAAATCTACCTGAAATGCAAAACTTTCACTTTGATGCCTTTATCTCATGTTATGTAATGCAGTAAAAAGTACCAAAATAGATGCAATATACTCTCTGACGTATGACGATAATAAACGTATTTACGTGTGTAGGATTTAAAAATTAATTTCCAACATTTTTTGTTTAATTTGGTGTTTCCTTATCAAAAGTGTTTGATTAGCGCAAATTACAATGTTTCCATTAAAAACCAAACCTTTTTTACTTAAAATTCCAGAAATTTATGAAGATGTGCACATTTTCAACTTTTTAAAAGGAGGTGGATCAAATCCCATCCCTATTTCAGAAATCTCTAAGTCTTATCATCCACCTCTTCTAATTTCATACTTTATCCTTCATCATCACATCATTACATAATATCTCCTTATATCATTTAACCTTCTTTTATCGTAATGAACAATTTCTCTGATTCTTTTAAAGGCATGCCGACACATTCTCTAGAGACTGTTTGCTCAGCTCATTAAACAACACCGCACAATCATCATCAACATTCAAAAAAGATTGGAGAGTGCCTTTTGAAAAATGAAAAAATCTCTCTGTTTATTAATTTAATAGCTGCCGTCGTGATACTGTAAAAAAGAGGAATCAAAATGCAACTGGGCTAATGTCATAATCATCTTATCATCTCATACGGCACAAGAATATTGTTAAAAGCACGTACTTAGCAAGCTCCAGCAGGAATTATTACAAATTCCTTTTGAGAGGCTTATGGGCAGGCGCTCTCATAGATGTAATCTCTGGGAAAGTAAAAGCCCTTCAAATTCATTGCACAAAGAAGGCTAATAGCATTGATTCATTTTCTAATATGACGTAATATAAGCTTATAAAAACTAGCATTTTATTAAAAAACGTAAAAATGCATTTATTATGCTGATGAGGATGATGAGAATAAATATGGCATGATGCACTTAATAATCAGATACATTACAGCATTTTTTTCTCTAAGCAGATGATATGAATTATCCAGATATCAAATTAAAGATATTTGACTATCTTCTGGAAGTATTTATCATATCTCATCTTTCTAATCTCCTTATGATGAAAAGGGAATGAAAAGAGAGGGAGATCAACATTTCAAAGATTTTATCTTTCAATTTATTGAGACAGATACAAAAATGTATGAAAAGAATAAATTCTCTTTCAAATTCAATTTTCTACTGGGCATTTCATTATTAATTTAATTCTGCTTTTGTCTGTTCTGCTAAAGTTTTAATGAATTGAATCTTAGGGGAAAGTGACCTGTTGCGTATATTGTAATAACCTTGCTGTTGTGCAACAATTTAATATATGCGTTCTCGATTTCCCGTAATAATTACTCCATTAACTGATATCTAGGATTTCCCATCTTTTGCGAAATTTAATTCAAAATATCAATAACATTTTCAGCAGCACATTGCTTAAGTTTACATGAAATCTTGAAAGAACAGGAAATTGAAAGATCACAATTTTAAAATCTGCAATAAATTATGTCTGGTTTTTAAAAACCAGTTAAACTACTGAAGTGAAATCCCCGAAAAAGTGTTATTTTGACGGAGGAAAATGCAATTTTGCAATCCAAGTCATAACCTCATTCTTTGTTGGAGATTAATTAGGTTTCAAATTCAAATTGAGCTAATCTGAAAAATAAGTTGTTATGTGAGAAGTTGAAGAGAGAAGAGATGTCTTATCCTGTCACCTTTGATAATGCCTTAAGAAAAAAGTAATTAGTCAAGAAGATGCAATGTGAGACGAAATACAAATCACATAAAAAACTAATAAATTACATTTTGACCTTTTACTTATTTATTAACATGTCATGTAAGTACTGTACAAATTTTCACAAAATGAATTATCCCCTATTCTTTATAGATACGGAATTTCAAAAAAAAACAGCCACAGGGAAATTTCCCTCTTTAATTTTAGATGTGAGTAAAAAAACAAGTATTTCCCTAAGATTTCCCCCTCTATCCCGCTTTTCTCATTTATTATTATTCTTCATCTGTCAATAAATTCAACTTATTTAACTTGATTTTTATTTATCTTTTTCTCCATCTAAAAAAAATCTTTCAAATTAGTCAAGAAAATATATTTACTCAAATCTCATCTAACATCCAAGGTTGATACTGTCATTCATTAATTCTCTTGGATTGTATAAAATTGTGAAGTTTAAAGGCATCAGCATCACTAGCTTGCCTAGGTTGTAAACAGAAACCACATTAACCAATCAGCTTATGAAAAAAGTTAACAGGATTGGTTTCATTTTATTTTGTACTGATTAGATATGTCCAACTAATATAAATGATCTTATAAAAATGTCAGTCTGCAATTGTAGTGGCAATCCTTGTTGAAATGAGAACATAATTTATTGTGTAACACTCAATTTAGATTTTTATCGAAGAAAAAGGCTCATTTCTGTTCCTCATGCTCTTTGCATTTACATTTTACAACGTTATTACGCCTTCGATCAATGATACTAACATTTTTCCTAATCTTTACAGATCATACTATCCACTAGTCATAAAAATGTGGTTTCTTCAACAAAAATATAGAGCCAGTTTTAGTATCCCTTATCAAAAAACCGCACTGGCAATGGCAATAAAAGCATCAAGTGTCATTTTGTATAACAAGAGCACTAACACCAACATTAACACCAAAAAAGCCAATTCATTATACTAGTATACTACTACGGACACCATTCCAATTCTTTTATTTTAATGAAAATTCCAGATTTTATCGGGAAATGAAGAATTTTTAAAATGATAGGCACAAGGTTGTCAACCAAATCTGCATGATTCTTTTTGTGTGGTATATTTTTTCCGGAATCATTATGGACTTTCGGGGAAAAGCACGAATCTATCCAGACAAATCCACCAACACACAACTTTAGAACCTCATGGAGTCAAGAAATTAAGTTAGCACTTGGTGAAGACGGCTCACAGCGAGATCAACTCCTCAGGGGGCATTCACATGCTAAATGCCCTCTCAAACCCTTTTCTAAGATTATTAGCAGGTTTTAAAAATAAATAACCGTTTTTTTGCTGAAATCTCCAGCAAAGTAGAAAAAGACAAAATAAAGACTTTTCAGCGATGAAAAGTTTACAAAATTTTGAAAGAGCGTAATTTTATAGTGAAAGAATAGCAATAATGATTACCATTATGATTACTATGTAAAAGTCATCTGTCATAAATCAAAAGCGCCGGTAAAGTACTTCCTAATTATGAACGGTTATAATAATCGTGTGTGGGTTTTTAAAAACCTGGCCAATCCCTGTTCTCACACTGCAACAGGTCATTTTTCATATTTCATAGTAAATCACAATCATCTTAACTTTTTTTGTAACGGTAATATTTAAAATTCAAAACTTTTGACAGTTTCTTAATACAGAAAAAATAGGCGCGGGAATGGATGTAAAGACTTTTTTACCGATTTTTAAATTCGTTATTGGACAACACGCGTTTATCATTACGTAATATTTTCCATACATATTTCTATTAAAAAGTCTTATTTTAACTTCATTGACGTTCCTTGTAAGAATCATGTTTAAATTTAAAATGTAACTGTTAGAATTTCATTAAAAGGACAAGCCAGCCCACCCAGTTTGCTTTAGTTATTATGCAACAAGTTTAAAAGAGGAGAGCACAGGTAAACCACGAACATGTTTAATGATTACTTAATGAATGCAAATGATTTACCTCACGCAAGGGAGCAAGAAAAAGTGAAGAAAAGAAGTGAATTTTATTATTCTTTCTGCTACATGTTTTTATAATTTTTAGTATTTTAGATGAATAAATGCAAATACCCTTTTCTAGTTCACATATTAGTCTAAAACTCAGCAGTCCTGGCTTTTCTTTGTTACAGAAACAACTCCAAGTCTTTATTTCCAAGCATAAAATCTATGTATGATTAAGAAAAGATTGCTCGTTCTCAACAAGTGCTTCCACCCAACAAGAAAAAGTTAAACAATTATTTTCTTATACCTTTTCTATGATTTTGTAGGTTGTTTCTTAAGGGAAAAAAGGATCGCCCAGGAATATTAAGTTGTAGTGTCGTGTGATATTTAAGCATAATGATTACAATTTTGTTTTCTTGCTGCTGTTGATACTCATCTTGCACTTTTCAAATTGCTGTTGAGGTGGGAAGGGGAATGCAAAACAAGGGATAGAAAAGGTTTCTTTTAAGATGAGTTGGCGGCATATCGAAGAAAGATTGAATAGCAGAGGGATCGTAATGTGTGAGTTCCATCACCGGCTATTCAACATGATGATGATAATTATGCATCATAATAATAGGTTTGCATCATCAACATCATCCTCAAAAGAGCAAGTTTTAAAACCGATTGCTTATAAGAAAAAATCCAGGTGCTGGCCATTGAGCTTGCTAAAAATGTTTACTCATTTTTTATCTTTTTTCTCTTAAAAAGGATTTTATTACTGAAATAAGTCATTTTTGCAAATTTTTCATAAGCATAATTAAGATTTGTAAACAGTTACAAAAACGTGACATCCGTAAAGTAGTTGAAGGAAAGGGAATTTCAGTGTGGTCTTTGCTTAAATTTTGTATCCCTTCCTTGTTTTTAAACTATCCACACCTGTCTGGTTTGCAAATTTTAATGATGAGCCTCATTATACGTTCATTTATTTAAAAAATGTAAACCGTTCTTATTGCAGGTCATAGTTTCACGTGTAGTTTGCAGACGGGTTTGAGATTTGATATCGACAATTATTATTATTTATGCAATCATTAAATGCACAATTTAATAGCTTAATTTGCTTGGGTTAATAGAGCTCTTCTAAACTCCTTGCTACTGCTATTCCTGCGGTAAAAACAACTCTTTCAACCTTTCATGACAAATGAATAGATCAAGGTATGTAATTAATTCTAAAGCCGGCTGTGAATAAGGAAGGTTCAAAACATCCCTCCCTGACTGCTTCTTTCCACTTCCAGCTAATACAACATCCCTCTTACAGATACCTGCATTTCTTCCTACCTCCCAAAAATACCTTTCAGAGAAAATTTACATCTTACTCTACCCTACTCACACTTAAACTTTAAAGTTATCAACCTTTTCAGCAATTAAAGCGCAAATTATTCAAAATTTGTTACAGGATTGCTATTTCAAAGTAAGATTCTCGCAAAATTCTTCAACAATTGTTACGTAAATAGCTGTTTTCTTTTTGTAAAAAGAACAAAAAAACCTTATTTTTATTATTCCATTGTCTTTCTTCCTCAAAGAACATAAAAAACTGTTGAAGATGGAAAAGGAAAAGACGAAAGTGAATCCTTTTTTTTATAATACCAGCATTTACAAAATCCCTCATACAACTTCAACCATGCGTAAGCATTTTCAAACTCAACAAAATAGAATTTACCTGTGCAATGCGCAATGAAATGAAAACCTTCAGTTCTATTGCAGTCCACAGTAAATTAATAATTTGACAGATGAGAATATCTTCCCTTCATATGAGCGTAAGAAAAATTATTTACGTTTTCTCTTATTACTCTCCTACAAATACACATTTTGTTTCTTATGCAATGGATAATATTTGTACAGATATTACAATGATTCTCCTGATGAAGACGAAAATTGCTTTATTAGAAGTTCAAATGTATCCTCCCTATTTAATATCTTTATTTGCTCCTTCTCATTTCTCCCTTCCAGCAATTTCAAACACGCTATAATTTTATAATCTTTTTCTACCTGTGTGAAACCCATTGTAACTTACATAATAGCCCAATCCACAAGTTCTTTTCCTACTGTATCTCATATCCAAGTAATTACTGGAATGACTTGATGAGATTCATTTTCAACATAAATTTCACTACTTTTTAAAAGATTGTATTATGACTTTGCATAGTGACTTTCCTTTTTGTATTCTCTGGACAAAATATTATTCTGAGCATGTACCGAAAAAGCAAAAACAAGCAAAATCTTATAAATACAAATAGAAAGATGTAATAACGTATCCAGCGCATGATTTGAATCGTGTCCCTTTTTGATTATAATAACGATATCAAATAACACAAATACAAGTATCGTATTAAGACAGCTCCCTGTTCTGCATTCTTAATAATTTTCTCATGATGACGATGATAGTTTTCCCCTGTATCATCATCTTTCTTCTGAACTTGAATGGCTCCATTACAATTTATGTTTTATTAGAGAACTCATAAGAATATTCGTCGTGTGTTATTAGTTGCCTTTGGGTGGATAAAGTTGTTTTACAAAAAAAATTGTATTAAAAGTTCTCCTCTACTTCTCTATTTTCTCTGCCATCTCTACTAAAAATCTCCAGTTTAGAAACATGTAAACTTTTATATTGTGTGGGGCTGTCAGGTAGGCCTCCGAGGTAGAAAAGTCAACAAACCATGCTGCTTACATTTACATTGATGGTAATCATGCTGAACATATTTTTTATGATGACGATGATATTTTTGTCTGCATGATGCATTGCATTTTTTTCTAGATTTTTTCATTATTTGGGGAAGTATGCATATAAAAGAAGATTTCAAATTTTTCTTCTTTGAGTGTGTCCCATATTATGTAAAAATGTGTAAGTCTGTTATATAAGACAGATTATGAAGATGATGTTTAATGTTAAATGCTTTTCTTGAAAAAGTTGTAACTGAAGCGAAGAAGCTTTAGAGTTGATCATCCGTCCAACCTCCTCACTTATGATTATTACAGAGTGCCTTAGTCGGCTCGGGAATGCCGACTTTGTATTATTACACTCTCTTCATGATCACATCTTCAAGTCTTCATCATCAAGCTTAAACACAGACGCACACACACAGACTCATCTTCATCAGGGGAAAAACAATGAGTCTGTGAGGAAGAACCTGTTGAAGCTTCCGATGTTATTATCTTCAACATCTTCACTCTTTGCTATAACTTGATACGAAGATTTCTTTTCTTTCTCCGTTTTAAATTTTTAGTAAATAAAAGAAAAAATCGTGAAAATTCCTCACGTTGTTGCTCCTCTTATGTAACGTGTATAAAATACTCCCTCCAAATGGAGTGGTAAATGTTAAATTATTAAAAAAGAATGTAAAGATTGGCTAACCTTTTTCAATAATTTTCCCAAAGATGTTCTTCCCCCTCCAGAAGGACTTTGTCGGGCAATTCCATCTTCTATTTCGGAATTGATGTTTACACTCCGTGATTGCTTCATTTGCTCCTTTCGCAATGGAATCAAGCACACCTCGATTCTCCCTTACTAAACGTTGTTGTTTCTTCCTCAGAACGGCTTGCACTTGCGGCTCTAGATAATTTACCACCTATGTTGACGCTCCCACGAATTGTGTTTGATATTAAATTATTATGTTCTCCTACTTTCGCTAGTCCCCTGAAATATTAAAAAATAAATTTCACATTAGCGCGTTTAAAAAAGCTTTGTCAAACTCATAAAGCTTTTTGAACTAGTCAATTGTCAAGTTTATCGATAAACCTCATAATTCCCTTTAGGTTATTCTAGGTGGTCCAATCAAACAATTTAAACCCTCATTTAAAAAAAACTTGACACAGAGATTAGTGTTTGTCAATAATAATGATGTCATATGTGTCGTATGGTATGACTATTATCATACTAGAATAAAAAGTTATTCAATCCTCGGGTGAAATATTGCATAGATGAAGAAACTAAAGCTCAGACGACACATTTAGAATTGAAAACAGTGAAGCTAATTGACAAGCAATGACAATTACTGTCAACCGTGTAAGGGCTTACTGGTTACTGATTCTGATCATTTCGGACTACCCCAAAATAGTTTTTCTCTTAGCCTCATTGCAAAACAAGTTTCTAATTATAAAACACGTAATTTTAACCTCTATCTAAACAGGCAACTGTTTTCTCTGACATTTCATCTCCTTTGACAGAGTCATTTTAAACAAATGGCCAAATTATCACCATTGCAGTCTTCAAAACAGGTAAGTGGAGGCAGCAACAAAGTTGGATAAAAATAGGTAGCGCATCATTATCATGATGAAAAAGAGTAATAAAGAAGATAGCAAAGTCAATTAATTCCCAGTAAAGTTCTTAAGCCGGTTCACTTTGGGATTTAGAACTTGACAGATTGTCTGTGACAAAAAAAGCCGCATGCGTTTTGTACTCGCTACTTCAGCCCGGTATGAAATTTTTATAAACTCAAGATCCGTGGGAAAAGCCTAGAGAACAAGTGCATTAAATCTGATAAACTTCATGTAACTTATTAAATTACGTAAAATAAAAGCTCCTTCTTGCATATCATTTTGATTCCGATTCATTAATCAAACAAAAAAGCATAAAACACCACCACCGAGAAGAGCTTTCTTCTTTAGGTTTATCCTACTACTTCTACTTACGTAATATTTTAAAGATAACCCTTTCCACTGCATACCACATCAGTCAGTCAGTCATGAGAATACTCTTCATCACGAAGGAATATTTCACTGTTTAAATCCAATATAGTCAACATTACTCAACTTAATTCAAGTGAAGAAGAAAGAAGATAAGTAAACTTGATTGTCAGCGTCATCATCTCTTCTTTTGGTCCAGTTGGGCAGGTCCCGGTCCACCGGACAAAGTTAAAGGAATAAACCAATATGCTTCTTAATAGAAAATTAGTGATGCAGACGAAAGAAAACAAAAACATTGTTTCAAATAAAAATATGTTGTTTGGTAGTTAACAGCGGAGTTGTAAAGTTGTTTTCAAGCATGTTAAATGCCAGGAGAAGCTACTTCATTTCAACTTTTCTAAAAGTTGCAGTGATTTGACAAAAATAACGATGAATGACCTCACCACCGCTTTCTCTTGAAAACTTGTTAATGCAAAAATAATTGTGAAATTCGATAAAAAAACCTTTAATCCTACTTTTTTCAAAGAAATACTTTAATATTCAAAAATAAAAGATTTGTTGTCCTTTGAATTCGTCCTCTGTAAAAAAAAACGTGGTGAACCTGCTTTTTATATAAAGCTAATCCACATTCCAGTCACATTCATCTCCTTCTTTGTCTCGGAGATAAGCCCTGATATGAAATATCTCTACAAGTAGATACCTTTTAAACCTCTTTTTATAATTTGTAATCCGTTTGTCTTCCATTATCATCCTGCTTATCATCCTAAAAGGATTCTTTCTCAGTTGGTCACTGGATACAAATGAGTCGTTTGTAGTAATGTGACAGATTAGATTTTTTACATTTCTGTAAACATTCCATTGACGAAGTAGTAAGCAGAAGCTACATCATAGCCCTCAACCAAGTCTGCATTTTAAAAATGACTCTGCATAAAAAATTGCACCTTTCTTTTAAAAAATCCCTCTTATTTTGCAATAATGCCCGATCCATTCACAAGTCATCATCATCAAAGACTTCAATTTTTTCCAGCAGCCCTGCACAACGCTTACAACGTAGGTGGTGGTCCATGTTCCATTCTTTAACGTGTTTTTAGTACAAATCTGACAATTACTTGAGGAATGCAAAATGGAATCTTTTGTTGTACTAGTTCTGCCAAACATTTAACATCTTCATGTAATTTTACTCAATGACAATAGCTCCCTTGCCACATAGTGACAGATGAAAAGGAATGGAGAATCACCTTTCCTCCGTCAATGACCCATTCAAAATACAACGTCATCATTGTAATAATATCTTCAGATCATTATCACAATGAGAATAAAACATTATACAAGGCTGATCACACAGCCATTAGCGCGATGACAAGGTACATAATTGTGGAAAATACCTTAAGTCAACTTGAATGAAATCTGTCTGGGATAGGAAAGAAAAGAATGTGACTTTACTGTGGATGAACGTAGAATACAAACTGCTCTTTCTTCCTATTATTAACGCATCTTCCTTCTGAAAGAACTGTAACTTTGTACATACTCCTCGAAACATGTAAAATGTCATAAATTCTAAGGCAGTAAGTTTTATATGCAAGGGCAGAAGGAGGAGAAGAAATATAAAAAGGGCCCTCAGCAGCGTGAGTCTATTATTGTCATAGGGGATGAAAGTGACACTGTGTGGGCTTCTGAAAATGGGTGCTTACTTTTAACAAAGCTTAATCATCATCGCAAATCACTTCGTGTTTACTGATTGCTCATGAAATTATTATACCTTAGCTAGTGATGCGCTAAATGCAAAATATTTTCAGACCTTGTCCTAGTCAAAGGATGTCCCCGCTCCTCCCACAATCTCCTTTTTTCATCACCCACCACCCATCATTATTACCCCTCACACTTTCTTCACACATTTACTCGTGCAACTCCCAAAAGGACAAGAAAAACTAACAGGACCTTTAATTTCTCATAATTAGCTGAACAAACTACATAATATCTCTCATTGAATTCTCAACAATTCTTGAATGAGCTCAGTTTCAATTTCTCTACGTCCTTCTATTGAGTTTCCGGTCTGGTGCGTGTGCTAAGACTATTGAAAACTTTGAAAGTGGTGCCAGCTCATGTCATATTTTCATCAAATAAGGCTAAATAAGGTATTTTATGGAAAAGATTAAATAAAGAGAATGTGAGAGAAGATAAGCCTTAGTTTATGTCATTTTGTCATCAAATCCATGTTTCAATGAAGATTCAGTTATTGCATGAAACAGATATTCTTTTGCTCTTAAAATCCCTACTAATGTAAAAGTAATTGAAATAGATAAAGCGACACACGATACAGGAAATGACAGCAGCGGTGATGTTTCCAAAAAGAGGCGGTCCTTTTCACTTAAACTTTATCCTAAATGCATACAAACACGTACAAAAACTGAAATAGAAGGTTACATGATGAAGATTACTTTTGTAACGCTAGCCCCATTGTCTCTCAAATTTAGAAGATAATAATACACGAATTAACTTTCAATTATTTTATATTATGCAACGTTATCCAGGTTGTACTTTTTGATAAGCTAATTAAAAAGAAGGGTAAATAGATAAGATAAGTTCTATAAAAGGAAGTCATTTCAAAGATAAGAAAAAACTTGTGCTTTATCTATTTTGTTCTAATACAGGTCACACAATGGAATCTCGTTTTTTAATCTGGAACATTTTAAACCTAAAAATGGTGATGAAAAGTTTTCAGCATTAGGTCACTATTACAAACAACATAAAATAATTTTATTAGCAACTAATTTTGGAAAGGATTGAATTGCATTTTTTAACCAAAATAGTCATTTTAAATACGTTGATACGTTTAATTTTTTAGTTGTCGGAAGAAAGCTGTAATGATAATGACGGGGGAAGATGCCGACAGANAATTGCATTTTTTAACCAAAATAGTCATTTTAAATACGTTGATACGTTTAATTTTTTAGTTGTCGGAAGAAAGCTGTAATGATAATGACGGGGGAAGATGCCGACAGAGAAGTGAAAAAAGCACACGAGCGAGCAGTGTGTGAGCATTTGAAAATTGTCGGCATGTGTTCATCTATCAACATATCGAGGAAGAAAGAGCCGAGCTTTGTAGGATCATGATAATAAAAATAACCATAATAATTGTTAAACAAATAAGGAATGATGTCCAGAGTTTAGCCGAGTGATGTGCCCCACAATCAACATAACTCGTACAGGTAGGTAATTGCTCATAAACATCAAAACTGATCCAGTGATAAATGCTCAAACACGGAAAATCTACTCCGGCATAGACAGATGCACAGTGCTAAAAAATGCCAAATGTTTATTGGTTTTTCAAAGTGAAATGAGAGTGAGAAATGAAAACCTGAATTTTCATTTTTGATGATGCAGTCATGTCACTCAACTCTTTTAGGCTTTCCAGATGCTGCATTTTCCTCTAATTTTCAACGGGTTTTATAGGCTTTTTCTGTAAATTGCATACGCTGCAAGTAATAAAAATCAAATGATTCTTAAGCGTTTTTTCTAGACTATTATTAAGGGATGACTATAACTCAAAGTTTTTAGTACTAATTTGTTTGAAGAAAATCCCAGATTAACTTTTTCAAGGATTTTCAGACTTTTCTTCTTGACATTGTCTGGTTGTAAATTATATCAAAAGGAAAATACGCTTTTAGCCGTTTTTTAAAACTCTTTCTGGTTTGCTGTTGTGGTTTTAATCTTTTCCCTAGTTGAGGTTTTTCCTGTGTGGGTATCATCATTCCGCTTGCAGGCGTGTGTTCAAAAAAGCCATAGATAAAGATTAATTTTGAAATTTTTACGATAAAAACTATGATAATAGCCGTGATTATGTTGATATTATCTCGTCATCATCTTTTTTCTCAGAGCCGACTAGAGTTTCATGCCATCACTCGAATAATATGGAGCTTTATAAAAAAAACTATAAGAAAGCTCACACCTCCAAGAACATGTGGTTGGTGGACATTGTTCCATGGCTTGTGGCTGACTTTATTTGGCTGGCTGCCTTTTTATAATCTCCCGATTAGCCCATGTTTTATGTGACAGGTAAAAAAGCAGATCATGATATGGATCACTGATTAACAACAAATTTGTTAAATGCAGCAGCTTATCATCAGAGTAAGGTGCTGTACCAAATATTTAACTAAATTTTTTATTTCCTGTTTAAAAAATCACTCAAAAAATACCGGATTAGGTATTTATCTCTCAAAATATTTTTCGGTTTTAAGGGTCTCATGAAACTTTCAAAGATTTGTTTTCGATTTGTTTGCAGTTTGAATTGATGTGAATAGTAAGCTTAGTTTTCTCTAAGCTTTATTCACTCTCAAGCTGTGTGAGTGACACAACAACAATAACTAACAAGCCTTTTTAAACAAGCTTTCATCTTCACCTTGTCCCCTTATGAACTCTCTCTCTATTGATGCTTTTTTGGTTACGCAAAGGTTTACAGATACATTTCAAGACAAACATATCAATGGGGAAAGGGATACACAGGAAAGGATTTGTCAAATGTACAATATGTGCTGAATATTGCTTTTAAGAAATTTTTTGAGATTTTTCAACCAGACCAGCTGTCGTTTTTTACGAAGGGACCCTGCGCTCTGAATACATCTTATTCACATAAAAAGGTGAACTGTTGATTGTGAAGAAAAATGAATTTTTCAAAGCATTTTTCACTTCTGTGTGTGTTCTTTCATCTTTTTTTGAAAATAGAGTGGTAATGATGATGATGGAGTTCACCTCTTTAGAAAAGAAAGCGCACTTTATCATTAAGGGCTTTTGTCGGATGTTTTTATCCGACTTTTTGCCGAATAACTTCTCAAATTTCTGGAATTAACAAAGGACACACACACTCGGGCTTGTAATTAGCTTTTCGTGTGGTTTTATACAAAAATATTCTGTTGGAGTTACATAATTAGCATTAGTTTACACGAGCTAAATGGAATTCACAGAAAAATCATGTCCTTCATTCATAAAGGTATTCACTTCCCTCCCGATTATGATTCCTGGAGCTTTTTTTAGCTTGTGCCAATGCCAAATGTTAAATTATTAATCCAAAAACATGTATTAAATTACATAACACAAGTAAAAAAGGATTTATTGAGATTATATTACACATTCTGGGGATATTTTTTCATATTAAAATTTTATTACGATTTCCAAAAGAAGTATTATACTGTGGTGAAATGATGGAATGAATGAAAAGTGGCATTCTCATTTTCCCTCTTTAAAACTCGCATAATCACAAAGATTAAAAGTTTTTTAATACAACTCGTATTTCTTTATGTAAGAGATTATAAACCTTTTGAAAACGTTGCAAGTTCCTTTAGAATTCAAAATAATTTCCTCTTTGAATACGTTTTGGACTTATTTGGACAAGAAAAAAGCCGCAGGAGCATTGACGAGAGACCACTACCGATATAAAACTTTTAAAGGATGAAAAATGCAAATGTGACGATAAGAAAAGGCTTATTAAGCACGGAACAGTGACTATGAATACGCTTTTCGAAAAGGTTTAAATATTAATTTTTATGAAGATGCTGAGGTTGTTATTAAACCTGGAAGATAGACATATGAAGCTAATAGCGAAGCACACAGTGCATTTTAAAATGAAGATAAGAAAGAAGGGTGGGATTTTATACCAATTTGTAGTAATGATAAGAAAAGGCCTGCATGTAGATGAGATTAGGAAAGAACGAGTGTTGTAAAATCTTTCTTTTTTGGATTAAAAGAGTGATCCTTCCTTATTACGATTATTACAGAACTTTTAAGACTGTTTTGGTATTGTACCTTGAACTTAAAGATTAAATCATTTGTCTTTTTCTTGCTTAATTAACCGTTTGGAATGTAAAAAGAGCATTCAAGTGCGATCTTATGCAATTCAATGTCAAGCAATTTAGAAAACCGTATTTAATACGGAAAGTAAATGCAATTTGGAAGTAATATTTTCTTTAACTTACCACCATCTGCTACCCCTTCCTCTTCCTCTAGGAATTCTTTGCAGATGACTGCGGCACCATTGACCCCACAAGGATCAAAAGTGTGAATCCGATGATTACAAACAAAACAGAAACTGTCGGTGTGAACGCCATCTTTTCCAGCCTCTTTTTCAGTCTTAACCTTTTTCTGGAAGAACTCTTGTCGAAAATCAGTCTTGATTTTAATCAGTCTTAAAAACACCACCGGCGAAAATTTAATTGCGTAATTACTTAATTAAGCGTTTAGTTTTCTACCGATGCCCCTTTCTCTGAAAAATGGATTTGAAACAGTCTTCGAAAAGGTGATTGTCCAAAATGTAACTACGCAGCTGGAGCAATTTCCAACAAATGGTCTTTTTCTGGAAGAACTCTTGTCGAAAATCAGTCTTGATTTTAATCAGTCTTAAAAACACCACCGGCGAAAATTTAATTTGTTAATTACTTAATTAAGCGTTTAGTTTTCTACCGATTCCCCTTTCTCTGAAAAACGGATTTGAAACAGTCTTCGAAAAGGTGATTGTCCAAAATGTAGCTGCGCAGCTGGAACAATTTCCAACAAATGGTTAACAACTGAAGATAAGCAATTTCTTCAAAAGCTTGATTAAACTTATTTGTCCCCAATACTGAATAGAAGAACGCAATTGCAGGAAAAATTGTTTTCTATCTTTAGATTATGCTCCTCTTCAATTTCAATCATATTGGGGCAAAGTGAAACTTAAAACTTTTGGAAAACCTCTCATTTAACTCTTTCCCCACAAAACACACAAATTACGTAATTGTCTGTAAATGTCTTAATTAACAATTAACTATAAGCACTGCTCCATACAATGTATCCCGTTTCAAACACAGAAAGGAAATGTCATCATCTTCTCTTGGATAGCGTCATAATTCCATCACTGGACATTGAATATGTTGCAGAAAACGTTTAAAAAGTGTCATGCCAGAATAAACATAATTTTGCATGAAGTTTTATAATTTTGCAGCTTCTCTTGTCTCTCTTGGCTTATGCCTCGAGGCATGCTTCCTGTGTTGACTGATTCTTCCAAAATTCGTTCCCGTTCTTTAATTACGTATGAGCTAAGCCTTGTCAAATTATGCAAATCAAAGAGAACTTCATACAAATCAAAATGGGTTGTGAAGCGCTCCCGATTCTCTTTTAAATTCTCAAACGCTCTCGAATAT
>JAANSO010001112.1:0-19518 GCA_036507315.1 Lepidocyrtus fimetarius | reverse complement strand
ATAATCATGTGAAGTAATAAAAGCGCATTACAAACGCTGCTTCAGCAGCTAGTTGTTATCCCCTACTCTACTGCTCTACAAACCTGTTCTTTACTAGCATACTGATTTGCTTTGTTTATAAATGGCGATCCTGCCAGGATTCAAGCCTTTTTTTGTATTGAGTATAGTGCAGTGTTGAAAAACATATAAGTTTCTGAGAAGGGAAGCGTTCGGAGTTTTTGCATAGTACACACTCCGCGTATATATCGCCCGTTTCCAACTCTGTAACGGTAAGGCCTAGCGCCTTCGGACAAAAACCAAAATAACCGTCTCGTTCTCCAGTGCTTATATATGAACTTTCATCCCGATTGCTCCAGTAGTTAGGAAGTTAATTAATATTTTATGTTTATACCGGTTCAATACGTAAAATATTAATATAAACTGTTGGGTATCAATCAGCCCATCCTCTATACAGGATGACTTCGGTTCAAAAGTGTAGTAAATAAAATATTATGGCCAATTTTACACCTCTCGAACAGTGTGAATTGTTACAACGTTATGGTGATTATCTTACACGAAAAGCATTACAATTAATCCAAGATAGAACTACCTTCGATGCTCGACAAGGAATTTCCAGTGAGGAACGCAATCAATATCACGCTACGTGGAACGTAGAAAACCAGAAAATCACAACCACCCGTCAAACTATCCAGGATTGTTTGGATTACACAATAGAAATTTATGATATCGAAAAAGACGTTTTGGATGAGACCCATCTCCAGGGCCAGAAGAAAAAGTTCACTGAAAAGACATTAGCAAATGCAGTGATTGTAGTTAATCAATTCTTAGAAAACCAGAGAAGAAAAAGTTTTAAAATCCAGCGTTCTCCAGTTGACCAGTCGTCAGGTGCACATTCTACCCCAACTGCGGCCGGAGCGGGAAAAGCTCTATTTCGCCCCGCTGACATATCTTCCATTCTTCCGGGAGAAGAATCGGTTATCGCAGGTGCCACTGGAACCATTTCCAACATCTTTGGGAGTGTAAGTGATCCATCTAAGATAGCAGAAACCGTAGACGAAAGGGACGAGAGTATTGATTCCACCAGCTCTTTAGAAGCAGACGCTTCCACGGTAATTGATTATACTTCCACCCAACCTACAATTACTAATAGAGGGAGAAAAACTGCCCTTCCAAGGCATCTCCATCGTGCACAATATCATCCACCACAATTGGAAGCATCCTTTACTGAACTACGATCTGATCCACCTCTTCCTCCGTTTCCATCCTCGGGGTTATTTAAGACTTCAGTCTTACCATCCATTCGTCCATCACTTTCCCAGCCAGTTCCTGTTCAACCTCCAGTTCCAGTTGGAGTGCAACCTCAAACCGTCATGGCACCACCAGGTCAAGATGGAGCTACAGGAAACACCAATCCAAATCAACCTCCACCACAACCAGGCACGTCCCGTACCATCGTGAGCTACGCTCCACCTCCGTTTCAACTACAGTACGCAGGGGATACCAGTGTCACTGAATTTTTAAAGAAATATGATGCATACTTTAACACCTTGGGTTTCTCCGATGAACAGAAGCTGCATCAATTGCCATTCCATCTCACTGGACCCGCTTTAATCTCTCACCGTATGTGCGGAGATCACAGCTCTGATCCCTTTACGTACAAGTTAGCAGTGGATCGTTTAAAACAATTCTTCCGATCCAAAGCCACGCCTGAAGAATATGCTCGACGCCTTCGGGAGCGAGTATTCTCCAAGCCCGAAACTGTGGAAAGTTACTTCTGGGACATAGTTAGTCTCTGTCAGAAATGTGGCATGACCGATCAGAACTTAGTCATTGCCCAAGTCTGTAAAGGCCTCCCGGAGCAAGTAGGCCGTCACGTTTGGAATCAGGAGCCTAAGGATTTGGATCATCTTTATAACATTTTGGTCCGCAATGAGAGTTTTGATTCTCTCACGGGAAAAACATCCAAGGTACTTACAGGGGCGGATGTCGATTCCCTTACAACGGAACTTGTCCAGAAGCTAGAATCATTTGGATTTACAAAGAAACAATCACACTTGAAATCAAAGAAAACGCGTAAACAAAGAAGAAAAGAAATACAGGCAGCCCTTAATGAGCCAGCGGCTTCTTTAGGCAGAAGCGCTTTCCCTTCACAAACGAAGGTACAACCCGCGGAAGGCTTATCATCTTATCGAGGTCGAGGTAATCGAGGCGGCCAGAAGAGCCGAGGCAACCACTACGGTTCCCGTGGACGAGGCTATCCACAGCAGACTTGGTCACAGCCGTGGCATAGTTACTCGCGAGGCTATTACCATCAAGGCGGCTTCCCTCAAAGAGGTTTCCATGGACACACTGGTAGAGGATTTGTCCCTTCACAGATGCCGACCTATGGTTCCCGACCAATCAACAATGTGTATATGGATCCTTATTATGCAGACAACGATCAACACGTCAATTATCCACCTCCATACCAATGGGAAAACTAATGGAGGCGGCGGAGGTCTCCACCTTGAAGGTCCACTCATCCGTCGCCGTCCCGTTTAGGAATCTCGTGATGATCAGGTTACGAATAAATAATACATTTTTTATTAGTTTAGTAGATAGTGGTGCATCTATTAGTTTAATTCCTCTTAATTTATGTAAGACCTCATTCAAGACAAGACCTATTAACCTAAAAGGCATAACAGGTCAGAACATAACAGACACAATGACGCAAATAACCTTTTTCATAGATCCTATCCCTTCACCTTTCGTACATAATTTTTATGCACTTGATATTCCTAGGCCACTGCTAGGTAACGATTTTTTAGCTAAGTATAAAGCATGCATTAATTATAGGAATAATATATTTTATTTGGGATCATTTAGAATTAATTTTTGGCTTAACCATGATGAGGCAATGGTTGACCTCAATTCTTTAGTGTTAGAAAAGATAAAGTTAAACAATAATATTAATTTAGGTTCTCATAAATTGCATTCAGTGGAAGTCTTCATGGCCACTACAGGCTTGTTCGAACCTTCCATCAAATTAATGCAGCAATTTAATTTAATTATGCCTTCATTATTTATTTCACGGCCAGGATTGCAATCAATCCCTGTCCTCAACGCTAATAACTTCGAGATAAGTTTAACCTCTCATTTCACATTAGGGAAGGTTACACCCATCATAGAATGGCATTCTACTGATTATGTTTTAAATAATGAATGTCTAAACTACTTCACAATAGAATATGATGGAAAGCCATTCGAGTGGCAAATTAATTCAAAATTATCTCTGCATGAACAAAAGCAAATTTACATCTTGTTAACTAAATATTCCCAAGCATTTGCTCATGCCCCTGAAGATGCAGGACATTATACAGGTACTCCAGCTCGCGTATATACCAAAACAGAAGTTCCTGTATCCTCGCCTCCTTATAGAAAATCTTTAGAAGAACGGAACATCATAAGAGCGCATATTCATGAACTATTAAAACGAGGGATAATTAAGGAGTCGACCTCTGACTGGTCTTCTCCCGTCCTCCTTGTTCAAAAACCGGACAAAACTGTACGCCTATGTGTTGATTTAAGAAAAGTTAATTCGGTAGTCGTCAATCAGCAGTTTCCGATGCCTCATATTGAGGACATCTTCTGCCAATTAGAAGGGTCACGATATTATTCCACCGCCGATATTAACCAAGGGTATTTCAATATACCTATTGATAAAAGGGATCAACATAAGCTTGCCATTATTACTGAAGACGGCTTGTACGAGTATCAGGTCCTCCCTATGGGGTTGGTCTGTGCTCCCGCCATCTTCAACAGTATCCTCAGAAAAGTGTTTAACAAACTTTTATTTAAATGCTTATTTCAATACTTAGATGATTTGCTCACTCATAGTAAAACATTTCAACAACATCTTAAGGATTTAGAAAGCATGTTAAAACAAGTGGTCTTATTTAACTTCAAACTAAAACCCACAAAATGCAAATGGGCATACGACAAAGTCAAAGTCTTAGGTCATATAGTCTCCGCAGCAGGAGTTGAGGTTGACCCAGATAAAGTAGAAGCGGTTCACCGTCTTCCTATTCCATCTCATCCCAAAGCCATTCGTCATTTTCTTGGTCTTTGCGGTTTTTATAGGCGCTTTATTGACAATTTTGCTGCCATTTCACGTCCTTTGGTAAATCTTACTAAAAAGGATTATCCCTTTATTTGGACCAAGGCTTGCCAAGCTGCGTTTGATTTGCTTAAGGAAAGGCTTACTACATCCCCTATTTTAGCCCAGTTCAATCCTTCCTTGCCCATTATCATCTATACGGACGCCAGTAATTATGCCCTGGCAGCAATTCTCTGTCAAGGAAAGGGAGAGAAGGAAGTAGTCATAGCCTATTATTCAAAAGTTTTCTCTATGCCGGAAATCAATTATTCTTCTTCCGAAAAGGAAATCCTCGCTTTAATTTCCGCTCTTAAGAAATTTCGTCATTACATTTATTCACGACCCGTTACTGTGGTTACGGATAACATGAGTGTCATGTCGTTATTAAAAACTGAGCATCCACGAAATTTACGCATAGCCAGATGGCTTATGGAATTGCAGGGAATTCAATTAACTTTGGGACATAGATGTGGAACATTGCTACAGAACGCCGACGCTTTAAGCCGACTCGTTCCATTCCCTCAGAGGGACTCTACAATGATTCATTCTGTTTCTCATACTAGTAATCATTCTCCAGGTACACCTTTGGTAGATTATAGAGAACAGCTTATAACCGAACAAAGAAAAGATCCTTTTTATACACAGGTTATACAGGCACTATCTTTTCCTGATATTCCAAAGAAATATAAATCGTTTCAAATAAATCATGATATCCTATATTATCTTCATCCAGTTTCGCACAAACTCTTAATTTGCATCCCACGATCCATGCTTCCAGATATCATGTATGCATACCACGATCATCCGATGGCTTCGCATCAGGGAAGCGATCGCTCTTATCTAAAAATCAAATCTAAATATTATTTCCCCAATTTACATAAAGAAGTTCAAAAATATGTACGTAATTGCATAAGTTGTGCTCAAAGAAATCCCAACACTCAAGCTATGCAGGGTGCTATGAAACCAAGTGAAATCTTAAATAATATATTTGAAAAATTTAACGTAGATTTAATTGGACCTCTAATTGAAACAAAACGAAAGAACAAATTTATAATTGTCGCTGTATGTAGTTTCTCCAAATATGTAGTCGCACGCGCCGTAAAAGTAGCCAACTCCGTTACTTTAGCTAAATTCCTTTTTGAAAACATCTTCTTAATGTTTGGAATCCCTCGTGAAGTGATTCTAGACAATGCAAAAATGAATCGTGCTAAAATTATACAAGAAATTGCAGTTAAAATAGGTACCAATAACATATTCATATCGCCTTACCATCATCAAGGCAATGCGACAGTAGAGCGTCAAAATGAAATAATTGAAAGAGCAATATCAAAATATTGTGTTGAAAATCAAACCCTTTGGGATGTCCATCTTGCATCATGCATCTTTGGGATAAACACTTCTGTAAATAGATCAACTAATTTTAGTCCATACGAACTTGTATTTAATAGAAAACCTTCACTTCCTTTAGATATTTTATTAGATATACCTACCCTTCCATATTTACAAGACTCAGATAAAATACGTAAACAAGCTCAAAATAATATATTACGAGCTCAAGAGACTTACCGAAAACATTATGACAAGAAACGCGCTCCATTGACATATCAAATTAATCAAAAAGTTATGGTTCGCGATTTACAGCCTCACATAGGTACTTCCAAGAAATTAAGTAGCAAATACCATGGTCCCTATAGGATAATCAAACAAATTTCTCCTTTACATTTTTCCGTAAAAAGTATTGGTAAAAATCTAGCTATGAGACCAGCAATAATACATGTTAACAGACTTAAACCTTATGGTGTAAAAACTTTAGTTACTCCACCATCATCCTCTTCAGCATCTTCACAAGAAAACACGGACATTGACGAGGAACAATTTAAATTGCCAGATAATAGTACGACAAAATTTAAACGCAAGAAATCCAGACTTTTAAAACTTCCTTCGACTGTTTTATCTCCGACTTTAAATACATCTACAAAAACACAGACACCTTATGTAACATCTAGAGGTAGAATCACAAAAAATGTTAATTATAAGATTTAAAAATATTTGTATTAATTACCTTTAAATTATTTTCAATTTCTGTTAAAATACGGTGTTTTTAAAATCTATCCTTTTCTGTTATTCTATAAGTTTCTTCTTGTTAAATTTTGGTACTGGTTTAATTGATTTATCTTTCAGCAAAAGAAATTCCTTTTTTTTAAGGGGAAATGGAGTGTCAGCAAAACCATCATCATCTGCTTTAGTATGATAATGTATTTATGATATTATATGCTATGTAATATACTATATCTTGTAATGTATGTATCCATCCGTTTGTGCAAGGCCATTATAATCATGTGAAGTAATAAAAGCGCATTACAAACGCTGCTTCAGCAGCTAGTTGTTATCCCCTACTCTACTGCTCTACAAACCTGTTCTTTACTAGCATACTGATTTGCTTTGTTTATAAATGGCGATCCTGCCAGGATTCAAGCCTTTTTTTGTATTGAGTATAGTGCAGTGTTGAAAAACATATAAGTTTCTGAGAAGGGAAGCGTTCGGAGTTTTTGCATAGTACACACTCCGCGTATATATCGCCCGTTTCCAACTCTGTAACGGTAAGGCCTAGCGCCTTCGGACAAAAACCAAAATAACCGTCTCGTTCTCCAGTGCTTATATATGAACTTTCATCCCGATTGCTCCAGTAGTTAGGAAGTTAATTAATATTTTATGTTTATACCGGTTCAATACGTAAAATATTAATATAAACTGTTGGGTATCAATCAGCCCATCCTCTATACAGGATGACTTCGGTTCAAAAGTGTAGTAAATAAAATATTATGGCCAATTTTACACCTCTCGAACAGTGTGAATTGTTACAACGTTATGGTGATTATCTTACACGAAAAGCATTACAATTAATCCAAGATAGAACTACCTTCGATGCTCGACAAGGAATTTCCAGTGAGGAACGCAATCAATATCACGCTACGTGGAACGTAGAAAACCAGAAAATCACAACCACCCGTCAAACTATCCAGGATTGTTTGGATTACACAATAGAAATTTATGATATCGAAAAAGACGTTTTGGATGAGACCCATCTCCAGGGCCAGAAGAAAAAGTTCACTGAAAAGACATTAGCAAATGCAGTGATTGTAGTTAATCAATTCTTAGAAAACCAGAGAAGAAAAAGTTTTAAAATCCAGCGTTCTCCAGTTGACCAGTCGTCAGGTGCACATTCTACCCCAACTGCGGCCGGAGCGGGAAAAGCTCTATTTCGCCCCGCTGACATATCTTCCATTCTTCCGGGAGAAGAATCGGTTATCGCAGGTGCCACTGGAACCATTTCCAACATCTTTGGGAGTGTAAGTGATCCATCTAAGATAGCAGAAACCGTAGACGAAAGGGACGAGAGTATTGATTCCACCAGCTCTTTAGAAGCAGACGCTTCCACGGTAATTGATTATACTTCCACCCAACCTACAATTACTAATAGAGGGAGAAAAACTGCCCTTCCAAGGCATCTCCATCGTGCACAATATCATCCACCACAATTGGAAGCATCCTTTACTGAACTACGATCTGATCCACCTCTTCCTCCGTTTCCATCCTCGGGGTTATTTAAGACTTCAGTCTTACCATCCATTCGTCCATCACTTTCCCAGCCAGTTCCTGTTCAACCTCCAGTTCCAGTTGGAGTGCAACCTCAAACCGTCATGGCACCACCAGGTCAAGATGGAGCTACAGGAAACACCAATCCAAATCAACCTCCACCACAACCAGGCACGTCCCGTACCATCGTGAGCTACGCTCCACCTCCGTTTCAACTACAGTACGCAGGGGATACCAGTGTCACTGAATTTTTAAAGAAATATGATGCATACTTTAACACCTTGGGTTTCTCCGATGAACAGAAGCTGCATCAATTGCCATTCCATCTCACTGGACCCGCTTTAATCTCTCACCGTATGTGCGGAGATCACAGCTCTGATCCCTTTACGTACAAGTTAGCAGTGGATCGTTTAAAACAATTCTTCCGATCCAAAGCCACGCCTGAAGAATATGCTCGACGCCTTCGGGAGCGAGTATTCTCCAAGCCCGAAACTGTGGAAAGTTACTTCTGGGACATAGTTAGTCTCTGTCAGAAATGTGGCATGACCGATCAGAACTTAGTCATTGCCCAAGTCTGTAAAGGCCTCCCGGAGCAAGTAGGCCGTCACGTTTGGAATCAGGAGCCTAAGGATTTGGATCATCTTTATAACATTTTGGTCCGCAATGAGAGTTTTGATTCTCTCACGGGAAAAACATCCAAGGTACTTACAGGGGCGGATGTCGATTCCCTTACAACGGAACTTGTCCAGAAGCTAGAATCATTTGGATTTACAAAGAAACAATCACACTTGAAATCAAAGAAAACGCGTAAACAAAGAAGAAAAGAAATACAGGCAGCCCTTAATGAGCCAGCGGCTTCTTTAGGCAGAAGCGCTTTCCCTTCACAAACGAAGGTACAACCCGCGGAAGGCTTATCATCTTATCGAGGTCGAGGTAATCGAGGCGGCCAGAAGAGCCGAGGCAACCACTACGGTTCCCGTGGACGAGGCTATCCACAGCAGACTTGGTCACAGCCGTGGCATAGTTACTCGCGAGGCTATTACCATCAAGGCGGCTTCCCTCAAAGAGGTTTCCATGGACACACTGGTAGAGGATTTGTCCCTTCACAGATGCCGACCTATGGTTCCCGACCAATCAACAATGTGTATATGGATCCTTATTATGCAGACAACGATCAACACGTCAATTATCCACCTCCATACCAATGGGAAAACTAATGGAGGCGGCGGAGGTCTCCACCTTGAAGGTCCACTCATCCGTCGCCGTCCCGTTTAGGAATCTCGTGATGATCAGGTTACGAATAAATAATACATTTTTTATTAGTTTAGTAGATAGTGGTGCATCTATTAGTTTAATTCCTCTTAATTTATGTAAGACCTCATTCAAGACAAGACCTATTAACCTAAAAGGCATAACAGGTCAGAACATAACAGACACAATGACGCAAATAACCTTTTTCATAGATCCTATCCCTTCACCTTTCGTACATAATTTTTATGCACTTGATATTCCTAGGCCACTGCTAGGTAACGATTTTTTAGCTAAGTATAAAGCATGCATTAATTATAGGAATAATATATTTTATTTGGGATCATTTAGAATTAATTTTTGGCTTAACCATGATGAGGCAATGGTTGACCTCAATTCTTTAGTGTTAGAAAAGATAAAGTTAAACAATAATATTAATTTAGGTTCTCATAAATTGCATTCAGTGGAAGTCTTCATGGCCACTACAGGCTTGTTCGAACCTTCCATCAAATTAATGCAGCAATTTAATTTAATTATGCCTTCATTATTTATTTCACGGCCAGGATTGCAATCAATCCCTGTCCTCAACGCTAATAACTTCGAGATAAGTTTAACCTCTCATTTCACATTAGGGAAGGTTACACCCATCATAGAATGGCATTCTACTGATTATGTTTTAAATAATGAATGTCTAAACTACTTCACAATAGAATATGATGGAAAGCCATTCGAGTGGCAAATTAATTCAAAATTATCTCTGCATGAACAAAAGCAAATTTACATCTTGTTAACTAAATATTCCCAAGCATTTGCTCATGCCCCTGAAGATGCAGGACATTATACAGGTACTCCAGCTCGCGTATATACCAAAACAGAAGTTCCTGTATCCTCGCCTCCTTATAGAAAATCTTTAGAAGAACGGAACATCATAAGAGCGCATATTCATGAACTATTAAAACGAGGGATAATTAAGGAGTCGACCTCTGACTGGTCTTCTCCCGTCCTCCTTGTTCAAAAACCGGACAAAACTGTACGCCTATGTGTTGATTTAAGAAAAGTTAATTCGGTAGTCGTCAATCAGCAGTTTCCGATGCCTCATATTGAGGACATCTTCTGCCAATTAGAAGGGTCACGATATTATTCCACCGCCGATATTAACCAAGGGTATTTCAATATACCTATTGATAAAAGGGATCAACATAAGCTTGCCATTATTACTGAAGACGGCTTGTACGAGTATCAGGTCCTCCCTATGGGGTTGGTCTGTGCTCCCGCCATCTTCAACAGTATCCTCAGAAAAGTGTTTAACAAACTTTTATTTAAATGCTTATTTCAATACTTAGATGATTTGCTCACTCATAGTAAAACATTTCAACAACATCTTAAGGATTTAGAAAGCATGTTAAAACAAGTGGTCTTATTTAACTTCAAACTAAAACCCACAAAATGCAAATGGGCATACGACAAAGTCAAAGTCTTAGGTCATATAGTCTCCGCAGCAGGAGTTGAGGTTGACCCAGATAAAGTAGAAGCGGTTCACCGTCTTCCTATTCCATCTCATCCCAAAGCCATTCGTCATTTTCTTGGTCTTTGCGGTTTTTATAGGCGCTTTATTGACAATTTTGCTGCCATTTCACGTCCTTTGGTAAATCTTACTAAAAAGGATTATCCCTTTATTTGGACCAAGGCTTGCCAAGCTGCGTTTGATTTGCTTAAGGAAAGGCTTACTACATCCCCTATTTTAGCCCAGTTCAATCCTTCCTTGCCCATTATCATCTATACGGACGCCAGTAATTATGCCCTGGCAGCAATTCTCTGTCAAGGAAAGGGAGAGAAGGAAGTAGTCATAGCCTATTATTCAAAAGTTTTCTCTATGCCGGAAATCAATTATTCTTCTTCCGAAAAGGAAATCCTCGCTTTAATTTCCGCTCTTAAGAAATTTCGTCATTACATTTATTCACGACCCGTTACTGTGGTTACGGATAACATGAGTGTCATGTCGTTATTAAAAACTGAGCATCCACGAAATTTACGCATAGCCAGATGGCTTATGGAATTGCAGGGAATTCAATTAACTTTGGGACATAGATGTGGAACATTGCTACAGAACGCCGACGCTTTAAGCCGACTCGTTCCATTCCCTCAGAGGGACTCTACAATGATTCATTCTGTTTCTCATACTAGTAATCATTCTCCAGGTACACCTTTGGTAGATTATAGAGAACAGCTTATAACCGAACAAAGAAAAGATCCTTTTTATACACAGGTTATACAGGCACTATCTTTTCCTGATATTCCAAAGAAATATAAATCGTTTCAAATAAATCATGATATCCTATATTATCTTCATCCAGTTTCGCACAAACTCTTAATTTGCATCCCACGATCCATGCTTCCAGATATCATGTATGCATACCACGATCATCCGATGGCTTCGCATCAGGGAAGCGATCGCTCTTATCTAAAAATCAAATCTAAATATTATTTCCCCAATTTACATAAAGAAGTTCAAAAATATGTACGTAATTGCATAAGTTGTGCTCAAAGAAATCCCAACACTCAAGCTATGCAGGGTGCTATGAAACCAAGTGAAATCTTAAATAATATATTTGAAAAATTTAACGTAGATTTAATTGGACCTCTAATTGAAACAAAACGAAAGAACAAATTTATAATTGTCGCTGTATGTAGTTTCTCCAAATATGTAGTCGCACGCGCCGTAAAAGTAGCCAACTCCGTTACTTTAGCTAAATTCCTTTTTGAAAACATCTTCTTAATGTTTGGAATCCCTCGTGAAGTGATTCTAGACAATGCAAAAATGAATCGTGCTAAAATTATACAAGAAATTGCAGTTAAAATAGGTACCAATAACATATTCATATCGCCTTACCATCATCAAGGCAATGCGACAGTAGAGCGTCAAAATGAAATAATTGAAAGAGCAATATCAAAATATTGTGTTGAAAATCAAACCCTTTGGGATGTCCATCTTGCATCATGCATCTTTGGGATAAACACTTCTGTAAATAGATCAACTAATTTTAGTCCATACGAACTTGTATTTAATAGAAAACCTTCACTTCCTTTAGATATTTTATTAGATATACCTACCCTTCCATATTTACAAGACTCAGATAAAATACGTAAACAAGCTCAAAATAATATATTACGAGCTCAAGAGACTTACCGAAAACATTATGACAAGAAACGCGCTCCATTGACATATCAAATTAATCAAAAAGTTATGGTTCGCGATTTACAGCCTCACATAGGTACTTCCAAGAAATTAAGTAGCAAATACCATGGTCCCTATAGGATAATCAAACAAATTTCTCCTTTACATTTTTCCGTAAAAAGTATTGGTAAAAATCTAGCTATGAGACCAGCAATAATACATGTTAACAGACTTAAACCTTATGGTGTAAAAACTTTAGTTACTCCACCATCATCCTCTTCAGCATCTTCACAAGAAAACACGGACATTGACGAGGAACAATTTAAATTGCCAGATAATAGTACGACAAAATTTAAACGCAAGAAATCCAGACTTTTAAAACTTCCTTCGACTGTTTTATCTCCGACTTTAAATACATCTACAAAAACACAGACACCTTATGTAACATCTAGAGGTAGAATCACAAAAAATGTTAATTATAAGATTTAAAAATATTTGTATTAATTACCTTTAAATTATTTTCAATTTCTGTTAAAATACGGTGTTTTTAAAATCTATCCTTTTCTGTTATTCTATAAGTTTCTTCTTGTTAAATTTTGGTACTGGTTTAATTGATTTATCTTTCAGCAAAAGAAATTCCTTTTTTTTAAGGGGAAATGGAGTGTCAGCAAAACCATCATCATCTGCTTTAGTATGATAATGTATTTATGATATTATATGCTATGTAATATACTATATCTTGTAATGTATGTATCCATCCGTTTGTGCAAGGCCATTATAATCATGTGAAGTAATAAAAGCGCATTACAAACGCTGCTTCAGCAGCTAGTTGTTATCCCCTACTCTACTGCTCTACAAACCTGTTCTTTACTAGCATACTGATTTGCTTTGTTTATAAATGGCGATCCTGCCAGGATTCAAGCCTTTTTTTGTATTGAGTATAGTGCAGTGTTGAAAAACATATAAGTTTCTGAGAAGGGAAGCGTTCGGAGTTTTTGCATAGTACACACTCCGCGTATATATCGCCCGTTTCCAACTCTGTAACGGTAAGGCCTAGCGCCTTCGGACAAAAACCAAAATAACCGTCTCGTTCTCCAGTGCTTATATATGAACTTTCATCCCGATTGCTCCAGTAGTTAGGAAGTTAATTAATATTTTATGTTTATACCGGTTCAATACGTAAAATATTAATATAAACTGTTGGGTATCAATCAGCCCATCCTCTATACAGGATGACTTCGGTTCAAAAGTGTAGTAAATAAAATATTATGGCCAATTTTACACCTCTCGAACAGTGTGAATTGTTACAACGTTATGGTGATTATCTTACACGAAAAGCATTACAATTAATCCAAGATAGAACTACCTTCGATGCTCGACAAGGAATTTCCAGTGAGGAACGCAATCAATATCACGCTACGTGGAACGTAGAAAACCAGAAAATCACAACCACCCGTCAAACTATCCAGGATTGTTTGGATTACACAATAGAAATTTATGATATCGAAAAAGACGTTTTGGATGAGACCCATCTCCAGGGCCAGAAGAAAAAGTTCACTGAAAAGACATTAGCAAATGCAGTGATTGTAGTTAATCAATTCTTAGAAAACCAGAGAAGAAAAAGTTTTAAAATCCAGCGTTCTCCAGTTGACCAGTCGTCAGGTGCACATTCTACCCCAACTGCGGCCGGAGCGGGAAAAGCTCTATTTCGCCCCGCTGACATATCTTCCATTCTTCCGGGAGAAGAATCGGTTATCGCAGGTGCCACTGGAACCATTTCCAACATCTTTGGGAGTGTAAGTGATCCATCTAAGATAGCAGAAACCGTAGACGAAAGGGACGAGAGTATTGATTCCACCAGCTCTTTAGAAGCAGACGCTTCCACGGTAATTGATTATACTTCCACCCAACCTACAATTACTAATAGAGGGAGAAAAACTGCCCTTCCAAGGCATCTCCATCGTGCACAATATCATCCACCACAATTGGAAGCATCCTTTACTGAACTACGATCTGATCCACCTCTTCCTCCGTTTCCATCCTCGGGGTTATTTAAGACTTCAGTCTTACCATCCATTCGTCCATCACTTTCCCAGCCAGTTCCTGTTCAACCTCCAGTTCCAGTTGGAGTGCAACCTCAAACCGTCATGGCACCACCAGGTCAAGATGGAGCTACAGGAAACACCAATCCAAATCAACCTCCACCACAACCAGGCACGTCCCGTACCATCGTGAGCTACGCTCCACCTCCGTTTCAACTACAGTACGCAGGGGATACCAGTGTCACTGAATTTTTAAAGAAATATGATGCATACTTTAACACCTTGGGTTTCTCCGATGAACAGAAGCTGCATCAATTGCCATTCCATCTCACTGGACCCGCTTTAATCTCTCACCGTATGTGCGGAGATCACAGCTCTGATCCCTTTACGTACAAGTTAGCAGTGGATCGTTTAAAACAATTCTTCCGATCCAAAGCCACGCCTGAAGAATATGCTCGACGCCTTCGGGAGCGAGTATTCTCCAAGCCCGAAACTGTGGAAAGTTACTTCTGGGACATAGTTAGTCTCTGTCAGAAATGTGGCATGACCGATCAGAACTTAGTCATTGCCCAAGTCTGTAAAGGCCTCCCGGAGCAAGTAGGCCGTCACGTTTGGAATCAGGAGCCTAAGGATTTGGATCATCTTTATAACATTTTGGTCCGCAATGAGAGTTTTGATTCTCTCACGGGAAAAACATCCAAGGTACTTACAGGGGCGGATGTCGATTCCCTTACAACGGAACTTGTCCAGAAGCTAGAATCATTTGGATTTACAAAGAAACAATCACACTTGAAATCAAAGAAAACGCGTAAACAAAGAAGAAAAGAAATACAGGCAGCCCTTAATGAGCCAGCGGCTTCTTTAGGCAGAAGCGCTTTCCCTTCACAAACGAAGGTACAACCCGCGGAAGGCTTATCATCTTATCGAGGTCGAGGTAATCGAGGCGGCCAGAAGAGCCGAGGCAACCACTACGGTTCCCGTGGACGAGGCTATCCACAGCAGACTTGGTCACAGCCGTGGCATAGTTACTCGCGAGGCTATTACCATCAAGGCGGCTTCCCTCAAAGAGGTTTCCATGGACACACTGGTAGAGGATTTGTCCCTTCACAGATGCCGACCTATGGTTCCCGACCAATCAACAATGTGTATATGGATCCTTATTATGCAGACAACGATCAACACGTCAATTATCCACCTCCATACCAATGGGAAAACTAATGGAGGCGGCGGAGGTCTCCACCTTGAAGGTCCACTCATCCGTCGCCGTCCCGTTTAGGAATCTCGTGATGATCAGGTTACGAATAAATAATACATTTTTTATTAGTTTAGTAGATAGTGGTGCATCTATTAGTTTAATTCCTCTTAATTTATGTAAGACCTCATTCAAGACAAGACCTATTAACCTAAAAGGCATAACAGGTCAGAACATAACAGACACAATGACGCAAATAACCTTTTTCATAGATCCTATCCCTTCACCTTTCGTACATAATTTTTATGCACTTGATATTCCTAGGCCACTGCTAGGTAACGATTTTTTAGCTAAGTATAAAGCATGCATTAATTATAGGAATAATATATTTTATTTGGGATCATTTAGAATTAATTTTTGGCTTAACCATGATGAGGCAATGGTTGACCTCAATTCTTTAGTGTTAGAAAAGATAAAGTTAAACAATAATATTAATTTAGGTTCTCATAAATTGCATTCAGTGGAAGTCTTCATGGCCACTACAGGCTTGTTCGAACCTTCCATCAAATTAATGCAGCAATTTAATTTAATTATGCCTTCATTATTTATTTCACGGCCAGGATTGCAATCAATCCCTGTCCTCAACGCTAATAACTTCGAGATAAGTTTAACCTCTCATTTCACATTAGGGAAGGTTACACCCATCATAGAATGGCATTCTACTGATTATGTTTTAAATAATGAATGTCTAAACTACTTCACAATAGAATATGATGGAAAGCCATTCGAGTGGCAAATTAATTCAAAATTATCTCTGCATGAACAAAAGCAAATTTACATCTTGTTAACTAAATATTCCCAAGCATTTGCTCATGCCCCTGAAGATGCAGGACATTATACAGGTACTCCAGCTCGCGTATATACCAAAACAGAAGTTCCTGTATCCTCGCCTCCTTATAGAAAATCTTTAGAAGAACGGAACATCATAAGAGCGCATATTCATGAACTATTAAAACGAGGGATAATTAAGGAGTCGACCTCTGACTGGTCTTCTCCCGTCCTCCTTGTTCAAAAACCGGACAAAACTGTACGCCTATGTGTTGATTTAAGAAAAGTTAATTCGGTAGTCGTCAATCAGCAGTTTCCGATGCCTCATATTGAGGACATCTTCTGCCAATTAGAAGGGTCACGATATTATTCCACCGCCGATATTAACCAAGGGTATTTCAATATACCTATTGATAAAAGGGATCAACATAAGCTTGCCATTATTACTGAAGACGGCTTGTACGAGTATCAGGTCCTCCCTATGGGGTTGGTCTGTGCTCCCGCCATCTTCAACAGTATCCTCAGAAAAGTGTTTAACAAACTTTTATTTAAATGCTTATTTCAATACTTAGATGATTTGCTCACTCATAGTAAAACATTTCAACAACATCTTAAGGATTTAGAAAGCATGTTAAAACAAGTGGTCTTATTTAACTTCAAACTAAAACCCACAAAATGCAAATGGGCATACGACAAAGTCAAAGTCTTAGGTCATATAGTCTCCGCAGCAGGAGTTGAGGTTGACCCAGATAAAGTAGAAGCGGTTCACCGTCTTCCTATTCCATCTCATCCCAAAGCCATTCGTCATTTTCTTGGTCTTTGCGGTTTTTATAGGCGCTTTATTGACAATTTTGCTGCCATTTCACGTCCTTTGGTAAATCTTACTAAAAAGGATTATCCCTTTATTTGGACCAAGGCTTGCCAAGCTGCGTTTGATTTGCTTAAGGAAAGGCTTACTACATCCCCTATTTTAGCCCAGTTCAATCCTTCCTTGCCCATTATCATCTATACGGACGCCAGTAATTATGCCCTGGCAGCAATTCTCTGTCAAGGAAAGGGAGAGAAGGAAGTAGTCATAGCCTATTATTCAAAAGTTTTCTCTATGCCGGAAATCAATTATTCTTCTTCCGAAAAGGAAATCCTCGCTTTAATTTCCGCTCTTAAGAAATTTCGTCATTACATTTATTCACGACCCGTTACTGTGGTTACGGATAACATGAGTGTCATGTCGTTATTAAAAACTGAGCATCCACGAAATTTACGCATAGCCAGATGGCTTATGGAATTGCAGGGAATTCAATTAACTTTGGGACATAGATGTGGAACATTGCTACAGAACGCCGACGCTTTAAGCCGACTCGTTCCATTCCCTCAGAGGGACTCTACAATGATTCATTCTGTTTCTCATACTAGTAATCATTCTCCAGGTACACCTTTGGTAGATTATAGAGAACAGCTTATAACCGAACAAAGAAAAGATCCTTTTTATACACAGGTTATACAGGCACTATCTTTTCCTGATATTCCAAAGAAATATAAATCGTTTCAAATAAATCATGATATCCTATATTATCTTCATCCAGTTTCGCACAAACTCTTAATTTGCATCCCACGATCCATGCTTCCAGATATCATGTATGCATACCACGATCATCCGATGGCTTCGCATCAGGGAAGCGATCGCTCTTATCTAAAAATCAAATCTAAATATTATTTCCCCAATTTACATAAAGAAGTTCAAAAATATGTACGTAATTGCATAAGTTGTGCTCAAAGAAATCCCAACACTCAAGCTATGCAGGGTGCTATGAAACCAAGTGAAATCTTAAATAATATATTTGAAAAATTTAACGTAGATTTAATTGGACCTCTAATTGAAACAAAACGAAAGAACAAATTTATAATTGTCGCTGTATGTAGTTTCTCCAAATATGTAGTCGCACGCGCCGTAAAAGTAGCCAACTCCGTTACTTTAGCTAAATTCCTTTTTGAAAACATCTTCTTAATGTTTGGAATCCCTCGTGAAGTGATTCTAGACAATGCAAAAATGAATCGTGCTAAAATTATACAAGAAATTGCAGTTAAAATAGGTACCAATAACATATTCATATCGCCTTACCATCATCAAGGCAATGCGACAGTAGAGCGTCAAAATGAAATAATTGAAAGAGCAATATCAAAATATTGTGTTGAAAATCAAACCCTTTGGGATGTCCATCTTGCATCATGCATCTTTGGGATAAACACTTCTGTAAATAGATCAACTAATTTTAGTCCATACGAACTTGTATTTAATAGAAAACCTTCACTTCCTTTAGATATTTTATTAGATATACCTACCCTTCCATATTTACAAGACTCAGATAAAATACGTAAACAAGCTCAAAATAATATATTACGAGCTCAAGAGACTTACCGAAAACATTATGACAAGAAACGCGCTCCATTGACATATCAAATTAATCAAAAAGTTATGGTTCGCGATTTACAGCCTCACATAGGTACTTCCAAGAAATTAAGTAGCAAATACCATGGTCCCTATAGGATAATCAAACAAATTTCTCCTTTACATTTTTCCGTAAAAAGTATTGGTAAAAATCTAGCTATGAGACCAGCAATAATACATGTTAACAGACTTAAACCTTATGGTGTAAAAACTTTAGTTACTCCACCATCATCCTCTTCAGCATCTTCACAAGAAAACACGGACATTGACGAGGAACAATTTAAATTGCCAGATAATAGTACGACAAAATTTAAACGCAAGAAATCCAGACTTTTAAAACTTCCTTCGACTGTTTTATCTCCGACTTTAAATACATCTACAAAAACACAGACACCTTATGTAACATCTAGAGGTAGAATCACAAAAAATGTTAATTATAAGATTTAAAAATATTTGTATTAATTACCTTTAAATTATTTTCAATTTCTGTTAAAATACGGTGTTTTTAAAATCTATCCTTTTCTGTTATTCTATAAGTTTCTTCTTGTTAAATTTTGGTACTGGTTTAATTGATTTATCTTTCAGCAAAAGAAATTCCTTTTTTTTAAGGGGAAATGGAGTGTCAGCAAAACCATCATCATCTGCTTTAGTATGATAATGTATTTATGATATTATATGCTATGTAATATACTATATCTTGTAATGTATGTATCCATCCGTTTGTGCAAGGCCATTATAATCATGTGAAGTAATAAAAGCGCATTACAAACGCTGCTTCAGCAGCTAGTTGTTATCCCCTACTCTACTGCTCTACAAACCTGTTCTTTACTAGCATACTGATTTGCTTTGTTTATA
>JAANSO010001111.1:0-19574 GCA_036507315.1 Lepidocyrtus fimetarius | reverse complement strand
TCAAAGCATCAAAAGCTTTTGTAAAGGATTTGCACTCCCTCTCGCTCCTCTTCTTTTAACACGGCTGCACGCATTCACTGAGAAATGAGGGAGAGCCTTTCATTCATTATCCTCAGTAAATTAATTAAAATTAAAATTAAATTATAATAGTCCTTTCATTTTTTTAAACTTAATTTAGGGCAACTTAATTGTAAATTTTTAATTTTGTAAAATAAACTCATTTTGATCCTTTGGGTTTTTAAAAAGTTGGAATATTTAAAAACTAAATTTCACTTTTTAACCAATCCAGTAATTTCCATGTGATTCATTCCAAACTTTCATTTCCAGTTTTTTTTGATAAGATTGAATAAAAGGGAATAGGAGTAGAATATAGAATGGCCAGTATATGATAATTTAAATAGGGATAATAGCAATCAAGTTTTAAAAATTAACAAAATTATACAAGCTTTAAATCCAGGTACTAAAGTAGACTATAAAAATCAGTGGTGATAGGGGGAGGAGGGTTATAGAATTTAACTCGCTTCCGGACACGAGTTTCCTGAAGAACTTAATTTAAAGGAATGGCTAGTCCTAGGACAAGGCGAGTTCTTCAAGACCTCCGCCATAAAGATGATAATAATGTAAGATTATAATAAATTCTGTATTGATATCAAGAATTATTACATTTCGATTTTTAGGGGTTTAATCTAATTGGAAATTAAATTATTTTTCAGAAATGTTTCGAATGCGGGGCCCATAATCCGCAATGGGTTTCCGTTACGTATGGAATATGGATCTGTTTAGAATGTAGTGGAAAGCATAGAGGTCTTGGAGTGCATTTAAGTTTTGTGAGGTGAGCAAAATCAAAATATTATCATAGAGGAAGGTGAGGAATAAGTTGAAAGAGATAATAACCCCCATTGTAATTTGTTTTAGATCAGTNAGTTAAAAGATAATAACCCCCAATTGTAATTTGTTTTAGATCAGTGACTATGGATAAATGGAAAGATATAGAACTTGAAAAGATGAAAGTTGGAGGTAATAGAAAGGCAAAGGACTTCCTTGAAAGCCAGGATGATTACGATCCAAACATGGGTATCCAGCAAAAATATAATACAACTGCTGCTGCTTTATATCGTGATAAGGTAAGCATAAAATTAAAATATCTTCAATTCTACGTTATACATGATGACCAATTTTATACCTACATTGGCTGATGACCATGATAATAAAATTTTAAACTGATATAACCTATATCACTTATTCAAAAATTACACTAGACGCTGTTTAGGACATCTAAATATTTTAATTTAAAAAATCTAAATTGTAGATAACAACTGAAGCACAAGGCAGTTCTTGGAGTGAGTCTTCAGCAAAGAAAACAGTGAAAGCTGGTAGAACAAGCGCGAAAAAGTCGAGTAATACTACGAGCAGTAGTAGTGCCAATGGGACCTCCAAGGAGTTCCCAAAAAGTACTTCCACTCCCACGTTCCCGAAAGGATCTGGGGCCACATCTTATTCTAGTTCCGGGGGAGGTGGCGGGTCCACCTCGTACTCAAGCTCTGGAGGAGGTGGTGGCTACCAAAACGGAGGTGACGCAACAGACTACTACTCTGGTGGAGGTGGTGGATCATCATATCAGGGTGGAGGTGGCGGGCCTGTGACATTTGCTGATAAAAAGAAAATGGAGAATGCCAATCGACCAGAACATCTAACACCAGCAGGTGGAAAATTGCTTTGATTAAACAATAATGCGACACAAATATAAAGTTAATTAGCTAAAATTGAACTTTTGTTGTTTCGTAGAGGGTGGACGCTATACTGGTTTCGGATATTCCATGGATCCACCTCCAAGATCCCAGTCTACTGATGTGTTGGATAATGCTGTATCTTCTTTAACTAAGGGATGGAGTATGTTTTCTATAGCGGCCACTAAAATTGCCTCAACTGCAAGCGAAAATGCATGGAAATTTGGAGGTATTGCCCAGCAAAAGGCGACGGAAATATCCGGAACTTTATCAGAAAAGGTGAGCATGATTGAAAGTTTATATAAGTTGTACACAATAACACTTTGTATATGATGACTTATTTTAACCTACATTGGCTGACAACCATGATAAAATCTCACATTCTGATAGTGTTTTATATAAATTATTTTGTATTTAATTGTCAGTTAACTTAATTGCAAATAAATAACTACATTTTCTTTTATTTGCTGATTTTTCTACTAGGTTGCTGAGATTAATAGGAAAGGATTAAAAGATGGTCTTTCCAGTATAGTCAATTCGGTGTCTAGTAATAGTCTATCTAATTCCAACTCATACTACGGACATGAGCCAATACCTGAAAGTCCTACAGAAAGAAGCTCTTTGTCTGGAGGAGGGAATCACAAGTAAGTAAGAAAGTGTACTTTGGACACCCACCTTCTTTTTGATTTATTTATTTTTCGTCAATCCAGCTTTATATTTCCTAGTAAGCGTTTTGTACTATAAATAAAAATAAATCAAATTATTATTATTTAAACTTACAGGTCATCAGATGGAAACTGGGATGACTGGGGTTCAGATTGGGGCCAAAACGGATATCATGTCTTCAAATGCTAATAACTCTTCTTCTGGCGGAAAAGGTGCTAGTGCAAATAGTAAAGTATCCACGCGGAAATCTGATGATTGGTCATGGGAAGACTGGGGGGATAAATCAAAATAATTACAGATATTTTAAAATCAAAATCAAAGAAATTTCAGTTTCTAAATATGAGCTGGACAAAACAACAAATGGAGTGATACTGAAAATGAGGGATTACTTATAGATAGATAACTGATTCGTGATCTTTTATATTGTCGCATAAAATAAATAAGTTGGACGTATAAGAAAATGATTCGATTTCGCAATTTTAAGGTATGATGAATGATGTTTTAATTACGTATCAATGAACATGAAGGCTGATGTTTGGAATCAGTGCCCGACATATTTTAACTTTTTTTCAGTTTCCCAGCTTTTATGAATGAAAGGATTTATTTATTGAAATAGAAATAATGCAGAATAGAATTATATAAACGGAATGAATGTTCCTGTTCCTGAGTGGTTTCGTTCGAAGGTTAAAAAATTGGCGAATATAGTATAGGATTAAGACAGATTTTTATTTTGGTACTTTTATCTATTATAATTTTGTTACTTGCCACTTATCTCCAATCTTGAAATTGTGAAATTATCTTTAAACTAAAAACTAGACTTCAGAATAAGTGTATTGCACGATGCTTGCGATTCGTATTGCTAGTTGGTAGACTTGTATGCTCTATTTTGGTAGCATAAATGAAGTTTAGGTTTATATGGAACTCTAGAGCCAAAAATTTAAAAATTGATTGACTTACAACTTAAATGTAATGTAATGCAATTTGTTGCCGCGATGGTGCTATGCTTGGTAGAAGTCACCTATTTGTAATGTAAAAATAATTTAAAAGTTCATATTAGTAAATAAATATAATATGGAACCTAATAGAGAAAGTTAAAGGATCACTGATTTAATAATAGTTGTTAAGATTTTAGAGCACGTTAGCTTCAGCGAGATTATTTATTTTAGCCATGAACAATTAATTAGGTGTATAATCGACACGAAGGAAATATAATATATTATTTATTATGTCGGAAACAATTTTTAAATCAAATGCGTAAAGATTTCATTACTTCATTAGTTATTGTCTTATTTTCATGCTTTATATGAAATCTTGCAACCTGTCTAAAGATGGTAGTTTTAATAAAATGATTAAATATTGATGTACTTGATTCATGTTGTATTTGGATTTATAGCATAAACCGTATTTCTTGTATTAGTAGGAGTTTGATCAATAATATAGATTAACTGGTTAAATCATCTTTTATTTATCCGACAAATAAAAACTGATAATAATTAATACTAAAACTAACCGCAACATAAATACGAAAATATTTACAGCTTGCAAGCATTTTATTTTTGTGCACAGTTGCAATTTTCCAATTGTGAACAACTGCTTAATAGAAACTTAAAAAACTTAAACATCGCAAACGCACTTTTCTCACAACGAAACGGAATTCTAATATACCTAGTATTTGTAGACATAAGAAGTTATTTGTATTACAACTGACACGGTCTACATCTAAATTAGTATTAACAGTATTGTTTGCTAATTAATTGTTTACAAAAAAGCTAGAGCTCTAAGAAATCAACATCTATCATTAGTATCATTCTACTACTACTACCTCAGCCTTACAACAAATTTCTTCGTTACAATACCGACGAATAATACCAAAATTATTTACCAGTAAAAAGACCTCTGAATAAAATTTTTGGCGGATTTGAAAAACGAAGTATCCTCGTGTTTTTTATCATTTCTGTCAATGGCGCTGCTACTGTCTGCAGTATTTTCATTTTCACATTCTTCAGGATAAGGAGGATACTGAACATTTTCCTTGTCACTTGCAGGCACAAGGACTAACACCTAAGAATTATTGCAAGGCATACACATGTGAACTAATCCTTAAAAAATAGATTATTACTGGAATTCTTTATTCATTTATAACATACCTCCTCCTTGTTTTCATTTTTCCGGACGAGATGAACTTTTGCTAGATTTAAAGACGCGACTGCACGTCCAAAAACTTCCGGTGCATATGGTACGTTTACCTCTGATAATACAATGACTCTTTTTTAAATCATAGGTCACGGATATGATTCCCTTCACACCGATTAAGGCTTGAGTAACCTTAGTTCTGTCGGTTTTCTGAAAACGGTAGAATATAGCCAAATCACCGTCATTAATGTATTTGCAAACAAGGATAAACTTATAACGCAAAAGTCAGAATTCAACGATAACGTTAAAATAGGATATTTGTTTCGAACGTTTCTTTACCTGCTGAAGGATATCATTTTCAATAAATAATATAGTCTCTTGTCCCTTGTTCTTTCGTTTCATCGTTGATATTGTAGAATTCAAGTCCACTGGTTTCTGGCTCTGAAGAACGCCGTTGTTCCTTACCATCAACAACATTTCCTTCACAGGTATTGGAACTGAGGACGTTTTGTGATGACTGAGATAATTCTGCTAGAGGCTGTTGGGCCGTTTTAGTTTTCTTGCAAGATTTTAGCTCTTTGATCAGCTTTTTAGCTTCAGCTCTGATTTCTTCTTTGATCTTAGAGTTCCTATACAAAAAAGGTGTTAAGTAGGCATACGATAATTATTCACTATTGACTATGATCAATCAATAATATATTAATAATATATAATATATAGGAAATGATAATGAACTTACGTCACGACACAATGCAGAGCATTCATCAGGTAGTTGATCTTTTGAAGGGCTCCTAGATTTTCTGGATATTTCGATAGTACATGAATAACTTCAAAACTTTTCTCGACAATTTCTGGATCATCGTCACCCAGGTGTAACACAAGAAATCCCGATACAATATTGTCCTACATGCAAATAATATTGGATTGATTTCATATTCATCCGGTTAATCTTTATCTAACAGCTCATTTTAATATTTATACGTACCTTGAAGTAAAGTCGGATGATTTTTCTTGTTAGACACGAGTTTCATATACGAAGTAATAATCTTTAGCTTTTCACTCAACAACTTTTCCAAATGGTTACCACCCTCCCGTTCTGAAGATTCATTTCCCTCCATAGCAGGTGTGTCAACTAATTCACTCTTATTTTCTTCATCTAGTGGTAGCTCCGGTCCATCCTCTTTTTCAGTTAGTCTGACTCCTTCAATACCTTCAGCTACAGTTGTCACAGCGTCACATGTTGGCATTTTCTCTGCATCTGTCAAATCTTCCGAAGCATTCTGTTTCAAACCCACCTCAGCCTTTGTCTCAAGGTCGTCTCCAGCATGCTCCACCTTGGAAACGGCTCCTTTCTTGCCTTTTTTGGAAACTTTGGGTGGACTCATTTTTACCAATCAGGCTTTAAAAATTGATCCAATTACCTGTTGAAAAGTTAATTCGCTGAATAATGAATCTTTAGTGATGAATGATTTAAACCATGCTGTGTATCAAACCTTAACTTACCAAAAAATAGCACTTTTGTACTCCACTCTTTGTAGTTTATTATTACCAAAAATGAACCTTTAATTACTTAATTAACCAAGTATAATTAAATATTGCAACCTAAAATTATCTGCCACTGCCCTCAAAATTGACTTTTTGGCATGGCGCAACTAAACAAAAACATTTCAAAGTCCAATCTTACAGAAATGACAGGAGAAATGAAGTTTTTGTGAAGAGGTTGGATGTTTTTAGGCATGCATTGCATATTCAACATTACATCAAACACAAAAAGAAAAAGAAACGGTTTCTTCAATTTTGCTTTGGCGCCTCTCTCCCCTCAGCCAATCCGGGACGAGCTCTTTAGTAAACTCCGGCCTCTTTTTGAAATCTTGTGTGTTGAATGGATAAGTGAAAAGGGGGAAAGCCAATCCGGATGGGGTGGTGAGTGTGCTCTTGCACAAAGAAAGAAGAAAAGAGAAAGGCAGATGTGTCAGTGAATTCCAGAAATAAAGTTGGTTGAATCCCCAAAACAGTCCAATTTGGTCGTTAACCGTTATTTGTTGCTGTGTTTTTATAACTATTTAATTGCAAATGTTACGCATTTTTTTGCAAAAATAATAATACCCGGATGTGACTTTATCTCCTGAGGATAATTGATATAACTGCTGTTTTTGCAAATTTTCTGGACGAGGATGAAGACAACGGGAATTTAACTAATTGCAAAAATTTTGCAAACTATTTTGACAAAGTTGGGGAATTTTTGACATACTTAAAAAGGTAAGCTATTGTTTCAAACATTTTCTTGTTTGTTTACCAGTTGATATAATGTAAAATGGGAAGGGATTAGGATTAATTTGAGTGAAGGAGTAATTATTTCCACTGGGTCATTTTCAGATAAGCCTTCGTCTTCTTACCAAGATAGGATGGACAGGGAAACAGTAAATACAAGGGAGCGGCATGGAAATAATGGTCGGGATTATGAGCCTTTATATCCATATCCTCAACATTCTACAGCAGTTGCCAGTGATCCTCATCAATTGTCGGGTGTCGCAGAACTGATGATTGCTGGGGGCCTGGGGGTGGCAATGTATATGGCACCGAACATTAAAGACTTTGTTCAACGAAAGGTATGCAAAATATATATGAAATTCTGGATACATTTTCAATGATGGTTAATTTTTAAACTGACTTCATTTTTTTTTGTTTAGTTCCAGTCAATCAAAGCGCGAACTATTATATTGAGGAATCTCCTCTGCCAAATCTAACATAACTTCAAAGTTAAGAATGCTATATAGACTTCGATCGAAAGGAAGTCTTGTCCGGGTAATTGCCACTCTACTGCCAAGTCAATTATATGCTCCAACCCGTAGGATTTACATACCGGATTGGAGAGCTCAGCTAGATGCTGCAGCAGGTCATAGTGGATTGATTTTACCGCTGATAAATTCAAGGAGGGATGACATGCCGACAGAAAATGAAGTTGGGGATGGCTGCATTGAAGCTTTTGAAATGGGGTCTGATATTGTTAGTGTCAGTGATGATGAAATTAGTGAAGATGATGGGTCTGCTACAAGTACGCCGGAAGGATGGACTAAAGAACAACAAAAGCGACTTACTGCACAGTTTAATCCAACTATCAATACCAGGTAATAAATAATCTTTATAGAACAAGTGGACTCTTAGTAGAGTAATAAAATAACTGTGGAATGAGTTTAGGTATTTATAATTTTTGAATAAAATGTTTCATCTCTTTCAAAATATTTCTTGACAGCCCTGATGACAACATAAGTTTCGCTCGTTGCTCAACACCAAAAGGAAGCACTCAAAATCTAGCATTTGAAAGTCAAATTACTCATATAGGATCTAATTATGGAAGTAATCCCAAGCTTAATGAAGATCAGACAACGGAAATTTCCGAACTCAAAAAAATTATTGGAGGACTGGTGTTGCAAATAAATACGTTAAGTGAGAGCATAATGGCCAGTAGGAATCAGAATCTAACTACTGCAGAAATCAGCACTGGAAGTTCTCAGTCACTAGATCAGCCAGTAAGTTCTACAGTGCCACCTCCGCCATCCTTAGCATTGCCTCCGGCACCGGCACCTAAAATAACAGCTGGACCACCCCCACCTCCTCCTCCACCACCACCGATGCCTCCTATGCCGGCGATGGCTAATAAACCACTTGTTATTGTGAGGAAAGGAAATCAAGATAAACTGATACAGAAAAAGTCTCAAGTTTCTCTAAGTGATGTATTAAAAGAGCTTCCTAATGCTAAATTACGCAGGGTCGAGCGGTGAGTTTGTTGTAATAAGTCATATTATCTTAAATAGTTCATCACAGATTAAATTAATGATTATCATATTATGTAGGTCTCCTGGAGGCACACCAATTAAGCCATTGCTAAAACTTCCAAAAGATAACGCACAATTGGATATGGCCGATCAATTGGCAGATGTTCTTAAAAAACGGTTCGCAAGTATGCATTCTCCAGCATACGACACTGATACCGATAAAGAAAACGCAAATGGTTCTGATGATTCATTCGAAGATTCGCCAATTTCATCCAAACCAATTCCTACTTCCTGCTAAACGCTCCTTGTTCCCGGCTAGAGTTTCACCAATGAAACGTTCTAGTATCGAAAAGAATAATGAAAATCGCCCCAATGTAAGTTTCCTTCAAATGTCAAAAGATTTCAGAATTTAAACCAACTAATCAATCAAATCAAAATTAATTTACGTTTATTTATTTATTTATTTATACTGGTATATTATGTCGTAAAATTTGCAGTTTGGACAACATCTTCTAAAGAAAAGAACAAATGTAGAAGTTGGCTTTGGAAAATCGACAAATGGGTCTCCTCTTCGAGAGCAAAATAGCAGTGTTAATTAATTTACGTTACATGTTATTTAATAATTAATCATATGAATAACCAATAATTTGTGCCATAAGCTCTGATGGTCGTTTATAATTGATTTAATTTATCTTCTTGAACAGTTAATGTTCAACTGCAAATGCCTTTTTTAAACGCAATTTATCATGGATTTCAATTCAAATTAAAGGTATTGTGATGTGATTTACGATAAGAAAATGTTATTAAGTTCCTTTATTTTAAAGTTTACGACAAGCGATTGTTTTATTAAGAAAGATGACCTGTTGGCTGTTGAAATTTATCACTTTGCTTACTTTTAAACACTATCTTTTAATTAATTTTTTATTAAAACTTTCTTGAAGGGAACTTTTTAGTTCATTATTATATTTACTAACTCTAACTTCATATTTTATTCAACAAACGTCTGACTGATCAGCGTAAACATATGACATGCTTACAAAAGTGATTTTATTGAACTGAATTATGAGTATGATTGAAATATAAGCAAGTTTCTACCATTTACTTATGAAATTCGACGATTCGTTGCGTCCAAACACAACGATGGTTGTTCTATAATTCGATAACGCTTACTCTATTATAAATGATAATTATTTATTGTTGGGAATTGTTTTAAAATGTATATCACCTGAAAACAAACATAATATTTATTACAAAATAAAAATAAAATAGTCTAAGAAAAATAATACAATTGTATTTCCGTGTTTTTAATTACTTGGATTCACTAACAAAGATGAAATCATTTGGGATTTAAATGTACTTTTAGTTTAGTTTGTATACTACTACTAATGGTTTGTTACTAATAATCCCTAATCATTCCTCTTCAGATTTAAAAAATCATTCATGTACATGTTTTCCTTTTGACCCCATTGCGTTCTAATTCAACAGTAAATATTTTTGGAGTATAGTCATTCATTTCCTGGTTTTGTTTCATTGACGTAATGTGATGCTACTTGTGTCCAGTGTCCATTCTTCTGTTGGTTATTACATCCTGCCTTGCTGATGGTCTACTCTTTCCTACCTCTTCATTTACTGTTTGACATGAAGCAAAAACCTGCTGGTTTATAACCAAATCGAAGCTTCCAATAATAATAATACAAGCAAACCGTATCCAGTGAAAGTCTCAAAAAGAGGCAGTTTAGTTTATTCTATTCTCTAGTTTTCCCTCTGTTTATATTCATTCTTCATCAGATAGTTTTCCAACAAGGAGAACGCAAACAAAAACTCGAATTTACTTTTGGGATTGACGTCATAGACGTCATATATTGAGCAAAAACGAGATATGGATTAGAATAGTAGAGGAATAAAATGGAAGAAGAAGCGACAAAAGAAATAGGAAAAACGTGCAAATGTCAGTCGAAACTGGGAAAGCATTTTCAAAGCTACTGCCACTGCTTCTATTAAACTTCTTTTTAACAATTTCTCTTTCCCCACCAACCATCATCTCTCAACTGCTACCAAAGCCAACTATCTGTTTACATAATATCTATCCAAAACCGGAAGTATTATTGCAACAGTGAGTTTGGTAACTTGAGAACAAGAGTAACACAGTAACAACAACATCGTCACTTTCTCTTTTTTCTATCTTTCTCGATATAATAAAATTCTCAAAAAACCTAAAGCAGTTCATCTTTGGAAAACGATCTGCTTCTTGTAGTATGCGATGCGAGAGAAAAAACATATTTAGCTTAACTTTTTGGTGGACTACTGTGAGTTCCTTATTTTCACTTTACTACATTTTTATATTATTATTTTACTATTGTTTTCTGGGCTTCTTCTTGTCTGGTTTGACTCATTTTACGACTTTTACTTTTTTAACAGTCGTAAAATAAGTAGTAGCTGAAGAATGAGACACGAAATGAAAGGGGATAAGAAGATGAACGGATAGATCTCCGTTCTTTTTTACCTTAAGAACAGAACAAATAATGTATCTTCTTTCTACATTTTCTTGAAGAAAGTTGAAACATCTTCTTCCTTAATGCCTTTCTTCTTTTATCAAGAGGAAATGACAAAAATACATCACATACGAAGTAGCAATAATATATCCTTGGACATTTAAGTAGAAAGTAATAAAACACGCCTGTTTTACCTATATCGAACGGTTCAGATTAATATCCTCTTCAACCAGAGGAAAAGCTATCCTCCCCTCAGTAGCATTATCGTGACTTCCAAAGCTATGAATGTATACATACTTGCACTTTAGTTCTTTTTTAGTGTCATCCGTCAACCACCAACCATCAACCCAGTCAGTCAACTCAAACGATATTCTTCGGTCCCATGGCCTGAATCATAATCATCAGAAAGAATAGTGAAAATGAATTACATTTTGCTTCTTTTTTCGTAGTGACTTTAGTTCAGGAAACTAGGTCAATCCTCATTGACTCATCATTATCGTCATTTCTCTCCTTTCCTATTCATCTTTCAACTTATTAATAGTTGTAGCATTTAAAGCGTGAGTGATCTCCTCTTGTCTCTGATCCGAGGCTAGATTTGTCTGTGCTTGTTTTCACCATACAAATTGACTAGAATGAGGCTACCTTCCCTGTAGTCCTATTCTAACATATTCGCGGGTCTCTCAACTTTTTCCACCTCCTTTATAAGCTGGGCGGAAGCAAGCCTCTGGAAATAATGCTAAAACGAAACAAAAAGAAAAAAATATATTCTTAGATTGTTCTCTTCGATGACTAATGAAACACAAAACCAATAATAATAGCAACTGAATAAAACTAAAATAAGCAAAATTTTTGCTTATTTTATTCCCATCCCTCATTTTTGCTCATGATATATTAGGTAATACAAATATAAAATGGTATTGTGCAGTTGTTCGGGACGTTTGCTTGACGTGACCAACATTAGTTTTCCTGAGATTAAATGAAAGACCTGTCTATCAACAACAAGATCATCAACATAATAGCAAACTATGATGATTATCATCATGCAAATGTAATCATGCTAATGTAATGTAATAACTGGGAATTGTAACGTCAGTTTTTTAACTTTTATTATGTTTTTGCGGTTTTATTTCATGTACTTTGTATTGTTGTTGCGAATCTCATCGCTTGTGTACTCATCACTCATCATCATCTCACTCCCGATTTTACCACGTTGTATGGGAGTCTCCTGCATTACTTGTCCATGAAATCCCTGTGGCGTAGTAAACTTGGAGACACTGCGTGTCATCCAGCGATACAGGATCCATCTAATTTTCTATAGTTTTTTTTAAATAGAAATATCTTATCTCACTTTGCCCCATTTATTTTTTAAGTTGATACAAAGAAAACAAAGGAGAAAGTAGACCCTTTGCATACCACTTTTCTATTCAACTTAATGCTATACTAAAACTGGTACATGTACAGTGGATCATTCACTGACAGACTGTTTTTATTTTAAAAAGACAGACAGGTAGACTTGTGATGGATAAATATGTCTATCGTAGAAAACTCACTGGGTTGTAGGAAAGTGAAAGGAAAGTTGCTGGAAAGAATTTTTGGGAAATTGGAAAAGGAATTCTCAAACTGATACGTTATATGTTGGCTGATATTGTTGTTTTTCCTGATATTGCTGCTTTGTAAAATGTTTCCCCTTTTAAGTGATGGATGAGGATTTAAAGGCTTTCCCTTTTACTTTAGAATATGAGCAAGCATGAAAGGTAGGAAAATAAACGCCGCTGCTGAAGTTAAAAGAGAAAGAAGTTGCTTATTTTATCTTTTTCGGCCCTGCAAATTTTTTATTCATTATTCTTCTGAGGCTTCAGCCCTTTCCTTGTTTTCCAATATTAATCTCAAACACTCGATTTTAACTCTGAAGTTGTAGTTGCCCTGTTTTATATATTTACAAAATAAATTTAAAATAACTGTTTGCGTTGGTTTGTAATGAAGCATATATAGAGCGGTAGTAGAAGCAATAGTATTTTTGCGTTTTGGCAATGCCATAATTCATCTTATTTGAGAATTTTATAAAACCGGCCATTTAAGTTAATGTATAAATGGTCAATTCAAACCACCATTTTGTTATTTAAAATCCAATGAATATTGCATTAAATGAATAAGAGATTTTCGCTAAAGCCACATATTTTATAGAAAATATAAAAAGAGCTCACTTATACGTTCTAGACTCTAGAAAATATCTCTAAAATACTGCAACAATATTTTTGTATTTTTGTATTTCTGCATTTTTGCAGAGATGATGCAGCGTGAAGGAAAAGTTTGCTTTTTGATTAAATGAAAGTGAGGTATAAAAACCGGAACAAATCAAATGCTGGTCTGTATTGTTGTTGGTTTTATGAGAATTCAGATGATGACGATATCTTCGAAAGGATAATATTCATCCACATTTCTATAGAGGAAACTTAAGAAAAAGAAAAGGGAACTGAAAAATTGCCCTTTTCCTTTTCTTTCTTCTATGTCATGTGATTACGTCAGAGTTACAAGGAAAATATCTGTATCGGCACCATTCCAGCGTGCTTGCGCTTCGTTCAGGGAGCACCAAAGCGTTTTAGCTGACTCTAAAAGATCTGCCTAAATTTCAGTATGTGGTCCTCCTTCCTTCCATTCTTTTTTCTGGGTTATTTTAGCTTTCTTAAGCTAAATTGAGGAAGAAATAGGCTTCTTATCGTATTCAGCAAGAGGACATGTATATATCAACTCATACGCCAAAATGTTAAAATGCTCGAGGAAAAAAGTCTCAGTTTTGCTTCAACTTTGTTAAGTTTCACTTAAATATATCGCTAAAAGTGGACCAATTTTTCTTCCACAATGACCATTCATTGAAAGAGAATACCTACGAAGGAACTCTTCAAAGTATCCCTTCCACACATGTTTTCTACTTTTATATCGTCTTAAGCACTTACATATACGCCCAATATTTCGGATCAATATTGACTTCTTGCTTTCTTCATCAGAATTCTAGTTCTATATAGTACTTATCTTTCTACTTCCTTTTCCATGTAATAAACAATAAGCAGTCAGATTACAAAGCCATTGTCATTATCGACAACAAAATCGCCATGTGGGAATTCATTCAATTTCTTTTTCTGCTTTTCCCATCGTCACTATTACCATTACCATTATTGTTATTATCGTCATCATTCCCTTAGTCTACATTTTTATTTTTCTCAGCAATTTTTCATTGTCGTAGCTAAAATAACCTTTCACTTTGTCATAGTTGAACAAAGTCCTCCTTGTCATTTTATTTCCTTTCTATTTCAGTGGTGCGTGTCTTTGCGTAAAAGTGCGTACGTAGCATTCCAGTCCTTGCGGAGCCAGCCTGTTCCCGATTTCAATGCGGGCAAAACTCTGAAAAAACAACGAAAGCATTCTTTTTCCTTATGCTTACCCAACCAATTTCCCTTTTCTCTCTTTATATTTGCTTTCTTCTATATGATAGAGCTCAGCTTAGCTATAATTTTTGCGATTTTGGACTCGAAATAGTTTCTTTCTTGCTTTCTCTCTGTGAGAAACTACACGGAACATAATTTCTCTTTTCACTTTACTTAAGCTCTACCAATTTCATTTCTTTTGCTCTGAAACTCTGCAAAGAGAAAGGCATTTATTGATAGTCTGGTCTGGACTCTGGAGGAAAGATAGGATATGGTAGAACTCTTGTTTTTTAAAGCAAAATGTTTATCTCTTCTGCTCCGTCGTGGTTTTGGATTGATGCACTGCAGTGGTGGAACGTGTGTAAAAGTTACTAATAATATATAAAAGCTCTAAAATATAGTTTTTACCGCTACCACAGAATAGCACATTAATGCCTAAGCATATTTTTACGCTTTACGCAGTACATACTTTTGTCCTTTGCGGAATTCATTTGTTATCTCCAGATAACAAAGGAGGAAGAAGGGCTTCCGAATGCGCAGGTAGAAAGAAACCTATGTGAGAATCCAAATACGTATATAAAAGTAAACGGTATCATTCTTTGTTATGCTTATTCAAATTTGAATAAATTTTCAATTGAACTGGATAATTCGTGGATTCATTTAAACCTCCAAATTTATTGTACCGCTCTATTACTCGACACAACAGTATTTCCATGTTTTCTCCTTGACCGCCAATGATGTAAGGATGTAATAATAACTATTCTTGATCAAGCCATTTCAAAAGAAACCTTATTGAGATAGTTATAGTGGGGGCTTGGAACAAGTGCAATTCACATTTGTCTTATTGCATTATACAAAAGAATAAAAGATGTACGAGTTGATGATAATATCATCGAAACATGCTTTTGCTTTTCGTCAACTCCCATCTTGACTCAAGTGTTAAAAATTGTCAAAGGCATGCATGTTTTGCTCTAATACAATCATGCTTGAGATAGGTTAAAATAAGGGCTTCCAAAAATGTATGTTTCGGTTTAAAAAATCCTTTTTGCAAGTAAAAAATGCCAGCAAAAGACAAGTACATATGGATATGGACCAAACCACACAATCATATCGTCTTTCATTGCCTGATTCTCTTCTTTTATTCTACGTAAAAATGATGCTCCCAGCGGTGTGATATTTCCTTTCACTCCGTCCTTATTAATCCCTCGTGTAAATACTTGAATGACTATGGTTGGTCTACACGAATATCCGCAGAGCAAACCAGAAATACATTTTTGGGAAAGTTTCGAGAATGACATGTATACATTGACCGTTCCTTTTGATGATGATGATGATGACATGAACGCAACGCCAATGCTTAAAGAAAGATCTTTCTCAACAATCAGCATATCGTAGGTCGTTCAGTGGCCTTTCTTCACTGTTCATCATAGGTTTCTTCGTATAGTTCTGTTGGTAAGGGTTGTATTAAATAAGTTTTAACGTCTTTTTCCGAATGTAAGTTGTGAAGTAAACAAGACATGAGTTTATATACAGCTTTCCCATACTACTAGTTTTAAAATATGGTTAGTGAAGAAAGAATAAGCATATAAAAAGTGAGGGTGGTAATGGCTCTGCGAAGGTGGTGGTGACAATAAACTTTGGTTGTTGCTTTGCTGTTGTTATTGGTGGTGATTCCAACCATCAACCATATCGTGCATTTAGTTTTTACTTTTACTTTCTTTTCATTGCCTGCATAGTTCGCATCCTCGTGTAAAATTGCAATTTTGCACACGAACGAAATGACTGTTCATCCCACTTTTGTACGTACCCTTTTTCACACACACATATACGCATAGTCGTATTTTGGAATTTTTATTCCTAGAGCTTTATTCGGTCCTTCGGAGTTGTTCGGTTCGAAGAAAAATAGTTTTAAAATATATTTCTCAGCTTAAAAACTTTAGTCTGAGGAATAGAGGAAAGTGCTGAGCTGTGAGACCTTAAGCTTACAGCAAAAAAGAAGGTGAAGAGGATTTAAGCTGGTGGGAAAAAATGATTGCGCTGCGAGTTGGGATGGATTGAAAACGTAAAATTGCAAAAGCTTGTAAAGAAATAGGGTATTCCGGTAAGTGGCATGTGGCACTTATATGAATAGCTTAAAACTTGGCTGTATAGTTGGACAAGAGCTTGGGAGACTGAGAGTATTTGGGAAACAGATTTCCAGATAGGATTTTGTAATGTTTATGTTGCAATCCTGAGCAAAGGATTAAAAAACCTGTGGGAGAACTGGAAACAAAGAGGAAGGAATTGAGAAAAGGTGTTTGAGTCTAATTTGGAATGAAGAAGAGGAGAGGAATAGCAGCAGCTGGAAACGATAAGGTGATGCTGGGGTTGGCATGTTGGATGAAGAAATAGTGCTATCCACAAACAAATACAATTCACCTCTTTCCTTTCCCGTTGATATTTCCCAACGCAGTGGAGTGGAACGAAATGTAAAATAATTTATTAAATAGTCATTTACTGCTTTACCAAATACGAATGAAAAGAATCCAACCGAAGCGGCTCTACTTTTGTGAGTACAATTTACGGATGGTAGCAGTGAACTGGTACCACCCATCGTCATTTTAAATTGAAAGTGTAGACATTCCCGAATTGCGTTCAGACTTTTCTACCTGCCCTTTTCGAAAATAGACATTTTGCCGCTTTTTTCTATTATTGATTGTACACCTGAAAAAACGGAAGCATGCAATTCTTTATCCCCTCCTAATTGATTCCGATAATTTACAAGAGAAATAAAAACTGCTAATATTTCTTGATAATTACTTTCACATTTTCCTTTATTCAGCGGCAGAGGAATTGACTAACTGATATTATATAAGGCTGACGTAAAACACAAATAATGTTTTATTCGAGATTACATAATCATGAAGCACATGCCAGTGACTATAAGCAAGTGAAAGTTACACATGTGCTCTGAAAACACCCACTGAAATAGAAGAAAGATGGATAAGCTTGTGACTCTTCTTCGGGGTAGCTACCTTGCTTATTACATAAAAAGTTTTAAAATTTTCCCGTTCTCTTTCTACATGAAGGTAAAGAAGTAAAGGATACGCAATAGTGTGTATGCATTCTTTAACAGATGCATGAAGCTATAACAGCAGCTACTTTCCAGTAGTGGAACTCATGTGAGCGGAGAACGTTCAAATCGGCATTGTACGACCGCGGCCGAAGCAAAGCACAAAAACTGTTCTACGGAGAATGGAGGGAGATTGGCGCAGCGTTTGCAGCTTTTCCCCACTTCCTTTCCACTTTCTCTATCTTAATAATAATCAAAGCCATATATAGCCTTTTCATTTAATAACGTACAACTACGCTATTGCGAATACGACCTAGTAGAATCCTTTCCCATGTGAGCAAGAAGAGCCACTGAACTGTTGGGTTTAATGCAAGATGAAGAAGAATTGGAATTTGTATGTATTTTTTAGATCAGTTTTCCCACCCAACACCAAAACCTACTTCTTATATTGTGTTTTACGCTGATTTTGGACTAAAGCACAATAATAGTTTTAGTAAATCCAGGTTCTTTTTTGTAAAGCTACTGCTCTACTGAAACAATTGCTGTTATCCCAATAGTTTCAACCCTTGTCATCTACATTATAGCTTACCACACGCTTACAAAAACTACAATAGAAAATAAATAAAATCAGAGGAAAAGAAAGCAGGCATGTTTCAAAGGCAAAAGTAAGCTTATGTGTTTATATGAGGCGGTTTAGACCTTAGGTACAAGAAACCTGAATCTGTTTTGCTAGCTGCAAAGCGTAATGTATGAACATAGAACTTCATGCTTTCTCTCCAGCGGCGATGGCGCGGTGGCACTGGAAAGGGCCAGAATTACAGTTCATATACCTTGTACTCACTGCTCTGTATAACTTTAAAAATTTTTGCGTTCCTTCTATTCAGCACACGCTTGCGACTGCACGTCTAACAGCAATATTCAGTGTAAAAGACTAGGTAGAATATGAAGGAAAACAGTTTCATTTCTCTTCCTGTTTCTCCGCACAATGAAAATCTTAAGCCAAAGAAGGGAATGGGGTTAGTCACTCATGAGCTTTCACCTAACAAAATTCTAGTTCTCTACTCTGTCTCTGGCTTGTGCATTCCTTCCGTTTATCTCTTTCTCTCTGTTTACTATTCTAATAACTGTATCTTGTTCATGTAACTCGTTTTCCTGCCATCATCAACACCGTATAATGTCACAACCACACTAACTAAAAGAACAGTTGGAAAGGAAGAGTAAAGGAGTTGTGGCTACGCACCGTGAGGAGACGATGAAAATAGAGAGCTGTCAGTTGTGTGAATAAAAAAGTATTTTGTTTTGTCTTTTGCTTTTCGTTACGGTGTTTCTATCTTCCCTCCACATGGCTCAATTTCTTGCTGTTGTGTGGGAATATAAAAATTTAAGAAAATGAAGCAAAACAGTTGATCATGAACTTTCTTTCATCAGTGGAACGACAAGTGATTCGGTATAACATTTTCACGGTTGTGGATACTCATATTTTCCATTAAAACAAAACCGGATATCATATTGTCATTGAAATCGTTTGATTAATTTCTTCTGAAGAGTACGTGTGCATTTTATGTTCTACAAAACAATAAAATTGAAGAAGTTCAGCAGGTCAAGTTTTTATTGAAACTTCTAGGTATGATCAGAATTATGGAGGTGAAATAATATCATTATTATTAAAGATTACATTCCTCTAATTCTTCACATATTTTCAGGATTTATTGTCGGTGGTGGCTTCCACCTCATGCTTTGTGTAGTTGTTTTATGAGAGTGAAATTACTAAGCAGGGCAAGCAAACACTAAAAAATAAGAGAAAAACCGGTGAATGCTGATGCTGACTTTGCTTTTTTGGTTGAGCGTGAGAGTGAAAGTGAACATTATAATAATCATATAATTTGAAAATTTTAATAGCTTGACTATACATGTATAGAAAACGTTCTTAAATCAGTGTTCACCTGCGTAAATGTAAAAAATTATATGAAAAAAGTAAAGTTTGCTAACTAATCAAATTCAAAATACTCTGTTAAGCATTCATAAACTTTATAACCTAACAGTGGGTTATGTTTTCATTTTATGATTTCCTTTTAACTGGTTGTTATCAAAGATCGCCCTCAGTTGGCTGGATATTTAAGCAATTTTGTATATATACGTATTTCAAGAATAAATCAAATTGTAGCGTGACAAAAAAGGAGTTGTAAAGTAAAAAAAAGTCAAACGATTGTAAATTCAGCAACAACTTTGCAAAGTCAGCGAAATTGGCTTTCAAATCAACAGGAGCGTAAACTTTTGCTATAATCACACAAGCAAACACCGTCTCA